>JAVSBS010008851.1:0-33980 GCA_033124195.1 Coracias cyanogaster | reverse complement strand
TTATGATCAAGAGTGAAATAGTCAATGCTGGCATATGAATTGTAATAGAGTATCACTAAAGTCTCACTGAGATGGACTTCTATCACTCCTTTCTACTTTATATTCCCTACTGATATTACTACCTGAGCTACTTTTGATTTATATTTTAGATGTTTTACAATGAAGAACTAAGACTTTTAATTAAAACAGGCAGGGGCACATGGGCACAGGTTTTGGAGAGCGTTTAGTGGCAGTTTGTTTTGCAGGAACGCTGAGGAGTACTTCTCAATGGGGCAGAAGGACCCAGTATTTTAATCAGTAACTGGAAAAGCATGAAAAACAAATGGGGAAGGAAAGACCTTAGTTTGTGTGTAATAGGAGAGTATGTGAGTAATGGGATTAAGGGAGGTGGAGCAAATGGGTTTTAAAAAAACATGACGATGGAAAAGCACAATCCTTCTAGTGGCCCCGTACAGATTGGGATAACTTGCAGTAAAAGGAAACATTAGGACCCTTGAAAGTATGCTGGGAAAAAAGCGTGAAAATCCCACTCTGGGAACAGCCCTGACCTGGAGGGAGTGATGGTCTAAATGACCTTATATGGCTTCTCTGTCTCTCTGGTGTTGGGACGTGGTGACTCTGAGCATAGGATTACAAAACAGAATCCATTCGTAAAACAGCATTCAGGGTATGTTTACCAAAAAGGGAAACATGAATCGTGGCTTTCTGGAAAAGTGGCATTTGGAGGCGTTTTATGTAGTCTTCCCCTGAACGTGTTAGAAGATAGGGCTGAGAAATATTGTAAGAGTGCGTACAGACACTCTAAAATAAATCCTTTGGGGATAAAACTTGCCACATAGAGATTGAGAGAGAATATTTTTACCATTCTGAAGAGGTTGACAAAAAATACAGACTGTTTGAAAAACAAATAAATTGACAGGTGGGGCAAATTATTTTCATCATACCCACAAAATTTTAGTTAAAATTACAGTGAACAAGTCTCTGAGGATGATTATACTTATATTTTTAATGAAATACCAAAATAGCATTGTGTTTGTTACAGTTGGTTGTTTGAAAAAGAAAAATTACAGATTGTATTAAACTGGTAGTTATATTTCAAACACAAACTGCAGACTTGCAACAGAAATTTAGTTTTCAAGTAATAGCATGAACGGAGCTAGAGCCAAATTTTAAACCATTTTGTCATGTGGGTTATGTGGACCATGTACTGAATTACTGTTCTGATGGCAGTGACTCAGAAGGTAGGTCTTGTAAATATAAGAAATAATTTCACTGTTTAGAAGAATGATCACTTTTTCCCCCCAATAAAAATTCTTCCCCAGGTAGCTAAAAGTAGGAAAAACGAAGAAATGAACAGTCTAAATCATACAATATAACTCCATGAGGAAAAAAATAAGTTAGCATTATTATATGTTATTACTTATGTATAATATAAGCACAATCCTATAAAAGAAATCAGCAACAATTCTGGCAGTATTGTTTCAGCTGTGGAGAAAAACTGACTGTGTTCCTGCCAGTCCAAGGTGAAACTGTAGAGAGTAGTGCTGCATTTTGCCCAATATTATTTAAGAGATATATGAAAGGCAATTTCTTCACTTCCTTTTTCCAAAGTCTTTTTTTTTTTTTTTAAGCTGACACCAACATTGTACATGTTTCATTTATAGTTTTAAACCCTACAGGTATGTTTTTACCAAATACAGACTGATTTCTTCTTAAGCAGAATTTGGTTTAGTATCATCGAAGATGCTGCTGAAAGAAGCATCTCATTGGATGCTTCTCAGGTGGACCTCTAGGTCACCATTTAACTTCTCTTTAAAAAACAAAAAGTCTTTAATGAAACTTAGCAGTTCTGAAATTTAGAATGCAAATGACATTCCCAGCACAGTTTCGCATAAACTCTTAGGTGATTGAAGGCAATGTTACAACATATTTTATGTCTGAAGGAACTTGTTTGATTTTCAAGGAAGTGTCTAGTGTTTAGTCTAGCTTGTGTTGTATGTGTATTTTTCTTCATCTCTTATTTATATAGACTTTCAGTTCACTTGCTAAAAGCACTTGATTATTTTCTGCCTCCAGAGGATGCTCTTGCTTTAGCAGGCAAAACATTGACATAATGAAGTAGTAAATGCTGTGCTGGTAGATGATGACAGCCAAATCTTTTGTAGCCCATTATCATCTCTGTGGGTTTAGTTTGCAGCCTAGAGCTGTTGGAAGGTTGCTACAGTGGACATATTTTGCAAACAGAAGGAGGGCTGAGTACTTCAGAATTATGATGCACTCATGTAAGAGGCATCGTTTTCACTCTATTAATGTTAAAAATAGATCAGTCTTTTAGTAACTGAATTTTCTTGCATTTAAATTTTGTCTTAAGCATCCCATTCATTATTTTAGCCACATTATTAGACCTCATCTGTTCAGTTACGTGTAGTTGTCTTACAAGTCCTGTTAGATATTTCTTTCTAGCTAACTTCATCAAGCAGGTTTAAACCCAAGTTGTGGGTTAGCTTATTATCAAGGTTGTATATTTATTCATATTTCTATTTCTCTTGAAGTGAACTCTACAACCTGACAATTTTTTAAATGGAATTTTAAAAATATTTATTGAGGAGTAATTCCTGGCTGTTCAGGGCTCTGCAACAGCTGTCACCAACATTGCTCCAAGTATTGGCTATTGATTGGCTATTAGCTCATGAAAGAGGTTACAAATGAAATGCGTTTGTGTGAATTGCATGTGACAGAAATCAAAGAAAATAAAATATTACTTTTTTTTCTGAGATGTAAAAAAACCCATAAGTAAACCAGCTAATTTCAATCTCTTGAAGTTATATTCACTTCATTTTGGAGAGTAATGTTTCTGTGTACAATAACGAGCAGTACTTTTAAGCAAGCAATGAAACCTTCTGGTGTAATGTTGTCTTCCTTCTGAAAGTGTGGTAATTTGATCCCTGTTGTTTTGCAACTTTAGGAGCAGGGAACCATCGCTATTTTATGGGATACCTGTTCTTCCTGCTTTTTATGATCTGCTGGATGATTTATGGATGTATCTCTTGTGAGTAAATGTGTGGTTTGGGCTTTTTTTTAATGGCTTATAAATACTTTGTTTATCTCCTGGTATGGACTTTTTCTGCCTTATCAGAGTTTTGCATATTTGTATTCTGGAATTGAACTGCACATTAATAATTGACGATATTGGGTATTTTAAGTTAGAAGATGATGTTTTTCTTGTCCTATATTTTTTTTCTTCACCGCAGCCAAGTCTGTGCATTTGTATTCAAGGAGCTGGGAAAGGGAGGGAGCAAGCAAAACCATTCTGGCACATTGTCCTTTTCGTATTTAATTAATGCATTCTGAAGTGGGCTTTATGTTGATGTATAGTAAACATATCTTAAATCTTCTCTGTGGTTTTTGACACTTTGGTTTTTTTCTCTAGACTGGGGTTTCCACTGTGAGACAAGTTACGCAAAGGATGGCTTTTGGACCTATATTACACAGATCGCTACCTGTTCTCCATGGATGTTTTGGATGTTTCTAAACAGTGTTTTTCACTTCATGTGGGTGGCTGTGTTACTCATGTGTCAGATGTATCAGGTATGGAAGAGCGCTTCGTTTGTAACGTTGGGTCTTGGGAGTGATATAAGAAAATCAAACAGTTCTGTCATTTAAATTTTAATGTTCATTATGCAAGACCAGTCTCTCAGCCACGCTGGAGGAGGCGAGCATCTGTTGTCTCTAGATGTTAGGCATCATTCACTTGCAGTTTTGGTTTGTGGGGATTTTTTAGTTTGGGTTTTTTTTTTTTTCTTTCTGCAAGAGGTTAAAATACCTACATCCATCTTTGCGTTCTCAGAAAGACAAAATGGCAAAACAAACAGAGAACGGCAATAAAGACCAACAGAGGACAAGATCTATGGGCTGAACTTGAAATAATGCAGTATGTCATTATCAGAAAGAGGCTGGTAACTTCAGAGGAGATGCAGTCATTTCTTACACTGCTTCAGTGTGCTTTGAGGTCACATTACTATACTGTAATCTTAACAAACCTAAGTTTCTCGTTATCCTTCTTAAGGAACGACAAGTCATACAGAAAGCCTTTAAATATAACTTGAAAGACTTTCAATATGACCTGTCATTGATGAACCATGACACCTACTGATTCAATCTTTCCAGAGGTCCTGGAAATAAACATAATCCTCTAAGGCTTAGGTAAAACTTTTCAGGAAACTTAAGTTTTGTCCTCCTTTCTCCACAATAGTCATAATTTACAGCATATAGCAATTAAAAAAAAAGAAAATCTTATGTGCATCAGTGAGAGCCATTGAGTCTTTCAGAGGTCTTTCCTGCCCAAGACAAATGAGCACAGGTAACTACATGTATTTTAGGTGGCTTTCAAAGCAGGCTAACCCACCAGACTTCTAGCAGAATAAGCATATAACTTCCCAGAGAGCCTTCCATCATACTTCAATCATGATCCATTAAGTTCTCCCTTGAGGAGTCCTGTTAATACGATCTATGTACAGATGAACCTTTGAATTATGCCGTCTGGAAAAATAATTCCCATAGTATTTTGTATCATTAGTGTAATTAAACAAAATTCTCCTAGCATTTGAATTCTGTAGTAATCCTGGAAAAGTGGAAACTGAACACACAGTCATACTACTAGTTTTTCTAAGAGTTTTATGCATATAAAACTTAGGATTGTTCTTGGAAATCCTCCTTGGCGTTTGCGATAATGATGAACTTGATAAAGATACTGTATAAATTGCTTCTTTTGATTTGCAACTGCACAGCCCCTGCTCTTGTTACTTTTAATTTTCCTCTCCATCATAAAGTTCAGACTTTTCCTTCTTGCTGAACTAGCCAGAGTTATTGTCAAAACACTAGCTACTGTCTTCTAAAAATAATATAAAACCTTTACTTCCTACTTCAAGAGTTGGCTGTTGAGAGCCCGTTTGTATACATAGACAGGAAACTTCACTGGGTTTAAAGCTGTAGTATAAAGCTGCCAAGGGAGTTCTAAAATTTTTGTTTCCAGTTACATCACCTTACAGTAAACTCAGTTCTACCTGAGATGCCCTTCTAGGCTAACGTAGCTGGAAAGCTGTTACAGAAAATCTTAGCCTTTGGGCTAGATAGTTCTGTAAAAAGGCAAAAAGCCACAAGCAACAACAGCAACAACAAACCCTCTTTTGGTCTTGTGGACAGAAAAAGTTACGTTACTGCAACAGATTTATAAATGGGGTTTTCCCCATTTACTGGAGCTATATCCAGAATCTCAGGAGGAAAAGAAAGTCATTCAAATGCTGTGTAAATAACTCCTGAATGTGTTATTTACAGCACGCTTCAGCTGGCAATATAGTAAAGGCATCTCTTTCTTCTGAACTAAGAAGTCACAGTTTATTCGGTGATCATGATTTATTTCTGATCACTTTCAAAGTTAAACCTTTTGCACAATCCTTTACGGCTTTTGTCTGGTGTTTTATGTTGGGACCTGATAATTTCCCCAGACAAAAATTTCTTCTTCAGAAGAAGGAGGAATATAAAACAGTAAATTTAGTCCTCTTTTTTTTCAGCCTGGCTCATGCAGGGCTTGGTTGCATGTTTTTACATAACCAAAATTGCTTACTCTTTTTCCTGTCTTCAGATATCTTGCTTGGGTATCACGACAAATGAAAGAATGAATGCAAGAAGATACAAGCACTTTAAAGTTACAACCACATCTATTGAAAGCCCATTCAAGTAAGTTTTAAATAGTAAACGTATTTGTGTAGCCTTGCATACGTTTGAATTGTGCAGCTCATTGAAAGAGAACATAGAGTCATAGAATGGTTTGGGTTGGACAGGACCTCAAAGATCATCTAGTTCCAACTCCCCTGCCCTGGTAGGGACACCTCCCACTACAGCACGTTGCTCAAGGCCCCATCCAACCTGGCCTTGAACACCTCCAGGTGTTTAGCAGAGCTAAATATTTCTATTTTCACTATTTAAAATGCTGAGTCTGTCAGCTGTTTTTACAGTAACACATTCTTATCAGTTGAAGGAAGCAATCAACATTTTGTAGGGACTCTAGACACGGGTGCGTAATCCCAGAAAAGAAAGTTTTTCAGCAGTGGTCGTATTTTTGTTGTAGAGTTTATGGGGAAATAAATATCCTAGTTATAAATCAGATGCCAAAGCCCGAGGTAGTCACTTACTGCATGATGTCAGTGTTGACCTGGCACTTTCTCCTGGTTGTTCCCTGTGTGCTGTTGAATCTGCTCTGCGCAGTAGCTCCCCTTGCTCTCTTGATGGTGAGAAGCGGCAGCACGCACTTGCTGCTCCAGAGGAAGGCTCTTTGTGGGGAAGGGAGCAGGATGTCCCAGGCGCTGAAGTGGGTGAGACATGGGCTTTCGGGTATCTGTATATAAAGGGTGGGTTAGTGTTCTGGGTTCTGCAGGGATGAGGGTGCAAGCTGAAAGGGGGAAGCTCGGGCATGAGATATCACTGGCGTAGGAATACAGCAGCATGGAGCAGCTTGTGGAGCCAAAGCAGGAAATAAGTGAAGGCATGAGGCCTGGTATGCTGGTGAGTCAAGGGCCAAAAAGGAGTAAATGGACAAAAAAAGGCTGGTATATTGGTGGGTTGAGGGCAAAGAGGAGCAGCAAAAGCACAGAAGCATGTCTCATTCTGCTGCATATGCTGTGTCTCTGCAGGAGCTGCTGCTCTTTCAGGTGAGACTCTGAGGAACTGGAGATAGGAGTTGCTGTTGCAGTTTGATTTTTGTGCCAGAAATTTTTGTGATCTTTTTTAAATATCTCTCCATACAAAACTTTTAGTGAGAAGCAGACGAGCGTCTCTATGGTTGCAGTCTCCCTACAGACTGGAGTTGTAACAAAACCAGATAATTACTTGCCTGGAGATCACAGTGTGGTTCATGGGATAGGAAAAAAATACTGGGTTTATCCCCAAATTAATGTCACATTCACAAAACATTTTCACTGAAATAACTGCTATTATAAAAATAACTCCTGCAAATAACACCAGATGTCTAAAATAACTGACTCGGCATCACCTGTCAGTTGAAGCATTGACATCAAGTACTTGTCATCTCTTTGTTGCTTAGACCTGCTCTTGCATATATCATAACACAAGCGTCTCTTCCAGAAAACCGCGATCTATTCAACCTGTGTGTAATTAAATTTAATAAAACCCAACATGTTGGAATTTGGATGTAGGTATCTTAAATATTTGACAACTAATTGATTCAGCAGCAGCAAGCACTTGAATAGTTCATTTAATATTGTGTTGTCTAGGGACTTAATTGCTCTTAGACCTGCAGCTGGTGAACTGGTACGTGTGACAGAAATAGATATTAATAAAAATGGAAATTATTCTAGGAAGACATTCGCTTCATGCTGTTTTGTCTTGCATCCATCCATATAATGCAGCTTTCTTCTCAGAAAGGGATCTGAATTACTGTGCTGTGCTATGGGATGGTGCACTGCCAGTAACGCTGTTCTCCTGACAGTTTTAGCCAGTAGTGGAAGAGAGTTTTAGTGTCTTGGTTGTGTCCAAGGATCAAACATTCACCACTCTGGTGACTACTTCTCATTTCAGAACTTGCTCATCAGCAAGCACTGAGAAAATTCTTAACTGAATGGGTTTCCTACAGTTAGGATGAAGAATCTGATTCGTAGGCGGACAAAAAACTGTTGTGCTCTGTTAGCTGAGCTGTGATATTCCTCACTAACATGTGGTTTGGTTTTGTTTTTTAGCCATGGATGTATAAGGAACATTATAGACTTCTTTGAATTCAGATGCTGTGGTCTTTTTCGGCCTGTTATCGTGGACTGGACAAGGCAGTATACAATAGAATATGACCAAACTTCAGGATCAGGCTACCAGCTGGTGTAGCACCACCTTCATCCTGTGAGCATATCATATCTGAGTGGTGCCTGGAAAATTTTCTCTCTCTCGAATCCGCATCCCTTGAAGAGTAGCATGCTATGTGTAGGGCTGAGGATGAATCGTAAGGTACCTTCTCTTCGTCAGAATTTTATTAACAGAAGTGAAAATGGACAGAACAAACTGCCAAACCGGGTAAGGAAGAGGAGGAAGATCAAAAAGGGATTTTAACAGTTCTTAACATGAGAATTATTCGTGACAGCATATTCACAGTATTTGTTGTTGGGTTTTTTATTTAAGGTCTTTCACAATGGAGCATGAGATTATTGAAGTATTGACATAAGTAGTTACGTTGTGCTGAACAGAAAAATTTCCCAATATTAATAATTCCACTGAAACAAGCATCTAGAATATAAAACTAAATTTAATGATGCAGAGTTCACTGATCGCTATGTAGTAGTTCCTGTAATGTGATTTTTTTTTTTTAATACAGATTTTCTGTAGTATTATGTACATCGAAAAATGTGCTGTTCGATACTGTTATAAACATCATGTGGTGGGATTCCCCTGTAACGTGTTAAGTTATAGCAGTAAGGCACGTCAGGTAATGTTAAGAAAAAATACATTGCCCACATTTTTTGGTGATTGTTTTTGCCGCCGGTTGGTGGTACAACTAAACACTTGTAATAACCCTGTTCTGAGGTTATATAGTCTGAAATAAACAACCGCGCAAATAAGGAATGCTCTTCTGTCAAAGTTAAAGCCCTGCTTAAATGCATGATACACCTGTGAAACTAGATTACAGTATATAATGTTCAAGGCAAAAGTGGGGGGAAAAAATTCATTATCTTTGAAGTAACTGTATAAGCAACTTAAAAAGTAGCAACATTTCAATATTAAGTTTGGTCCTTGTAGAGCACAGTGGAGTGTAACTGGAGACATGTTGGAAGAGAAATTGCATGGGGGAAACCACAGATGTGAAAGCAAAGATCTCAATTGTAAAAAGACAAGATAGTTTTAAATCGAATGCAACTGCAGAAGAAGAACCCAGAGTTGTCTGAAATGCTTTTTTGTTTCGATGTCAAATAATGGAGACTAAACGCAAAAAAATAAATTTAAAAAGATCCCCATAATGGCACGCACACACAGAAAATGTAAGGCAGCGTTCTGGAGAAGATGGTGTTTTGGCACGTGGAAATCACCCTTCATGTCTTTTTTTTTTTTTAAGTTCTCATGCTACAGATACGTTTGGAAGGTAAGGAATGATCTGAAATAGCATTCCAAAGGGGCTTTTCTTCAATGTGATGCACTGATTTTTTTGTTATGGTGTTTTCATATACTCATAGTGAATTGTTCACTGCTTCCTTAACTATTGTTTACAGAGAGACTGGGACACGGGGCAGTTCTCTTCTAAGTGCTGTAGCAACCCAGTGGTTCGAGAAACCTGTGAGGGGAGTTTGGGGAGGGACCTGAAAGCAGATGTCTGAGACCAGTGTAAAGAATGTGTATCTGTACATAAATAATTTATCAAATAGTTTTCTCTCTGTGAGTGTGTGTTTAGTGTATTTAAAGCTGCTCATTTTCATTTTATTCAACCAAAAAAAAAAAAAAGTGTAGGAAGATATCTAATGAGCTTTTAGTGATGTTCAATATTGCTGTTAATAGGCATTATGCCCTGCAAATTCACTGCATGTTTGATGCTTGGCAAAATTAGCATTTTCTGTAATATGCAGATTACAGGTAATAAAGCAATCTAGTGGTATTCCCGGCCCTTGCCTTAGTAAGAGGAGCAGTGAAACTGTAAATAGTTGATGTTCAGTATTTGCAAGTAAACATTTTTTCCTGTAGTTGTTCATTGATCTCAAGACACACACTTAGTTTGCAAGTACCAGATATCAGGATTTACAGAAGTGCAGCTTTTGAGTACTTGAATGTTTAATACTGGAAAAATCAACATCGTCTTGGACGCAGTTTTAACGGGAGAGGTTTGGGTGTAGGGGCGGCAAGAAGCTTTTGCTATTTTTGTCAGACAAAATTTGTAATCCTAACAAAGACATGTTCTATTTTGGTGAAAACAATTGACATTGGTTATTCATGTGGTTTTTTTTCCAAGAAGAAAAAGCACGAAGACTTTACAATGTTGTTTATTTTGATCACCAGTAACGTTCTGCATTTTGGTTCTTTTTTTTTTTTTTTTTTTTCCACATCTCTTCAAGTCGGTTGACTTGAAGAACTTCAATCCACTCTATGAAATATCGCCTAGCACCAGAAGAGCAGTTCAGTACGTGATACAAGTTTTGGTTTTAGTTGCCCAGTAGCATTAACTGCCATGAATTGTGTCATGCAGTCCATGTCAAAAACGCTTGCAAAAAGAAGAGGTGATCTTTGGTAGTACATAGCGAGTTCTGCACTATTTACTTGTTAATAGCTCTCTGGTGACAGTTTTGTTGAGACCTGCGGAATTTGAGCAGTAGTAGGTAGTTGTGAAAATTAACTTGCATATATGGATTTGGGATGTATGAAGTTTCCGGTGCAAAATGTAACTTGTCTTGAGTAACGCTGAATTGTTTGATGTGAAATCATAAAATCAAGCAGGGGGGGAGCCGACTATGCAGCATCTTTCTGTCAAGTTATCAAACTTCGAATCCATTTGTTGAACCAAAACTGCATTGCTTCTGAAACTGAACAGAGCTGATCCAAACCAACAGCAGATCAGACCAACTTAATCTGACATAGGTAGAATAAATGGGAATTTTGTCTTGGCCCTAAACATGTGCTGTTTCTTTGCAGGTTTCTGTATTCTTTGCTATCCATCAGATGTTTTGTTTTGTTTTTTTTAATTGATGTGTAAAACAGCATCACTACATTTTAAGCTATGGAAATTTTTTTTTGTATATCCTTTATTTATAACTGTGCCAAGTATTATTTTAATACTGTCAGGATCTTGATGTATTACATTGTGAACAAAAAAAAAATCTGTAAAATGTTTAATAAATTAGCTCTCCTTACATAAATTAAATCTGTTAAATTTTGTAAGTTATTAATCAAATAAATATTGACTCTTAGAGGCAGTGTTTGTCTTGACTTGGGATGTGATTTCACAATGTTGTTTCAGACGCAGTACCACGAGAAAATAGCTGCTCTCGTGCATCTTATTTTAGTAAAAAGTCTTCCCGGTAAGATTTCCAGGTATCTTAAAGATAGCACACCCCCAGCTCTCTGCTGATGGGAAATCCTGTGAGCAACTACGCTGAGGTTTTGGTTAAGTACACCTTTGTAACTACACCAGTTAGAATTACCAGTCACTAATTAGATACTCCTTTCTTTTAAGCAAAGCACGCTGGCAAGGTAGTGTTTCTTAAGGGAGAATTCCTTCTAGGGAACCTTTCAGGTGGCCAAATGCACATATTTAATGACACTTGAGGTATTCTGAGGGTGAACAAGACATCCACATAGGGCTGGAAGCTAGGACTAAGAAAAGTGCTTCTAGGGGGCACTTGCAGGAGACAACACCTCGACTCCTCTGCTCTGTGCTTAAGATTTTGAGTAGAACGTAAGTAACCATCCAAGGTGGAATTAATCAGGTTATTTATAACCAGCAATACGTATTAAAATATAAGGCTAGGGCTTAAGGGCACAGCTCATGGAAATAAAAAAAGTCTTTGTGTTTGCTGGGTGTGGGCTCAGCGTTGACGTTGAGAATTGCTGCTGTTCTCCACGTCCCCGAGCAGTGGCTCTCGTGAGGCTGGGCAGAAGCTCGCTTTTGCTGACCACTCTTTGACTTGTCTGGTATAGATCAAGGAATGTACTTTCTGTTTTAAAAAAGACATTCTGTGCTGAAGATCTCCATCAGAGATTTGCAGCTACACGTGGGAGGTGTGGGTGGACTCCTGATGACTTGAAAGCTGGTTACTGAGTTTTATTTGGGAAGAAGCCTGTCCTCTGCACCCTCATTATGGCTTGATTGGAGTTCACTCCTTTGAGCTGCCTTTAAGTAAAATCCAATTTTTTTTTGCTGTGAAAGCAATATTTACTCGTGAACACCTGCATTTGGATTCTATCCATCTTAGGCTATGGAGTGGAGATCAGTAAAAATACACGTGCTAATTCCAGGTTGAATTTATTTGCAGTATCTTATAAGCTTAGCGCCAGATTCACATTGCCTCCTATCCCACATACTACTGAAGACCTCCAAATCACGAAGTCAAAATGCTTTTGAGAACCAATCTCTCCTGGAATGGGGGCTCCAAACTGAGACTAACTCAAAGCATTATTCCAGCTTGGGCTGAGCTTTTATTTATCAGTGCTTCGCTGCAGCTGGAAAGTTGACAGCAATGAAGTGAATGCACTTCAGTGTCGGGGACTCGTTTCTCTTGACAGGTGTATTGTCTGTACGGTTATGAATGGTTTTTTTCCTTCATTTCTTTTTTTCTTCTGTCATTGAGTTGTTGGGATGTAGAGCAGTATGGAACTGAGTTATCGCTATGAGTCCCTCCAGGAAATGAAAGTCCTTGGGTTTTAGTGGTTTAAATCACTTCTGATCACTTCTACAGGTCATTCTTCTAAGAATTGAAAGCTCTCTTTTAATAGGTAAATGAACAACGTGTAGATGCCCATTTTTATGAGCATAAACCACACCAACCTGCCAACTCTGCTGTGTGGTGGGTTTAGATTACTACAGTAGCTACATCAGCTAATGGGGAGCAGTTTTATCTTCTCAGTAGTGCATCGAGAGCATTATTTTGGTTTCTGATTATCAAATAGTGCTGCTCAACATTTTATAATGTCCTTCCTGAGAAGGGGAAGCACGTCCTTCAGGTAACAAGGCTACAGAAGGGGGATGGTGGTGGTGTCATCATCTTCATGTCTGTGGTGCTGAGGCCTGGATATCACTTCTAAGTTAGAGCTGTCCCTGCTCAGGTTGGAAGAGTCAGAGGGAATCAACCCTTCCCGCACAACTGTCAGGCAGGCAAAGGAGAAAAGTACTTTTTCTTTTCAGGAGAAAAGCATTAGGATCATCAGTACGAGTAGCAGGACTAAAGGTTTCTGCCCAGGTTTCTTGGGCTGTACTGTTTCTCGCTGCCTCACTCGCACCTGCCATGCATGCCCCTTCTGCCTTGCTGGGGTCCTTTCCCCTTGTAATCTTTCCCTCCCTGTTGACTGCACAAGCTCTTGGCTCGCATTTTGAGCCGCCTGGCTGTTCTTCTTCATAGCCACATTGTTCCTTTGTAACCCCTACAAAACGCTCTTTGTGTATTATTTTGACTAGTACATATTTTTCTAATTAGGCTTTTGGCTTGAACTACTTCACTGCCTCAGACCGCAGCCGTCGATGTTGCTTCAAACTCTGCATTAGACTGTGCTGACACACTTGCTTACTGTTTTATTGCAGTCTCAAATGTGTCTCTATAAATTCACCTTCTGGGGGCTTTTTTCCCCACAACACATCAGCCTGCTTCCCAAAGCAGAGTTTCAAATCTCTTCTTTAACTAACTTGTGTTGAGCACAAGGAGAGTTGAAGCTGCACCTCTCCTTCCACCCCAGAACACCACCACAGGACAGAGTTCCTGTCTCCCTGCTGCTGTGGTTCGCCTGTAGCGCAAACCTTGCTGTGCAACAGCATGTGCTTCTCTGGAAAGATGCTCTCACAACCACCACCCGAGCTCAGGCGTGCGCCTCTGAGGCACAGTTTGTGCTTTTAAGAGGGGTCAGTGCCCAGATCTCATGTGCTGCCTCCTTCCTGTAGGCAACAAGAAGCCCTCAGCTTTGCAAAAGGAGCTTTGCCGAGGATCCTGAGCACACCACTGAAGTTCTGCTTCAGGTGCTCAAGGAACTTGTGACTAGATTAAAAAAAAAAAAAAATTGCAATGCTGCTCATGTAAAAGCTGGTTACCTGCAGAAAAATAAAGGCGAGTTGCCTTAAACTGGATGATTTTTGCAGAACTGTTTAAGGCCTAAGTACCTCATTCTCACATAAGGCCTTTGTGGAGAGATTGGTCCTGGGTCTCCTGTTGAGGTGACTCTTACCTGCTCCTCAAGAAGCACAACTGCAGGTGCCATCAGCTCAGGTGTGTTGGGAGCAGCCCCAGCCCTGAAAGAAGCCAAGCTCTCCTGTGAGCTTTTCCCTCAAGATCTGGCTAAGGCAAAAGTAGTTGTCTCCTAGTCACAGACCTTTATTAGCAGCAGTTCTAGAGAGTCACATTAGCTGAGTCAAGCCACCTGACTGTTACGGTTTTCACCCAGCCGCTGTGTTTACACAGAGTAGATCTACGCTGCATTTGATGCGTTTCGTTGCTCCTTGCCCATCAGCTTCAGTTCAAGTCACATTTTCTACCAGAGCGTTTAAAGACGGAATTTTATTCTGCTTTGTTGTTGCACTGCAGCTACTTTCTCAGATGCTGTCCTCAAGAGGCTGAAACCCTCCGCTGTCTTCAGGGAACTAAGGGCCCTTACTAGCACAACTGAGAAAAGGTCAAAAGCTTCTCTCAAACTCGAGTCTGCTGTGACAGTCCAGAGCTTGGCCAACTGCTGGTTCTTGGTAGAGTACTCCTGCTGCACAGCACACAATGACACCTCCCTCCTACAGCACCTGCAGTCCTACAGAACCTTACAGTGGAAAACATGCTTTCCACTCCCCAGTTATGGCAGGGACAGCCACCCATCTGGGGACACAGCTGCTTACCATCCATCACCTCCAGAGCCGTGTCACCGCATGGAGTGGCAGATTTAAGGTGTACCGCTGCTGTGCGGTGAGCAGCTAGTTACCTGGCGTATCTAACGGCGTGATACTGGAGGACAGTCGCTTGCCCACCTCTGCAGGCCATGCCTAGTGCGCTGCAGGGCCAGCTTTCAGTCACACTGGGCTCTCAGTGACGGTCTGAAGCAAGTCGCTCGCGTCCTCTCTCCACCCCTGCACCTCTGAACTACCCCAGCCGCCTACCTTCTGTTGCTGATGAAGCACACAACGCTTGGCTTTACGATATATCAACAAGCAAAGCTTTATTGAGTTGAATCGGTATTAGAAGTGTTACAGTGTGATACACAAAGCAAGCAAAAAAAGCAGTGCTTTTTTTTTTTTTTAGAAAAACAAACAAACCAACCCACAAACCATCTGCTGAATGTATGCCCAAGCACTAGGGTAACTAGTATCTGTTTCACAGTAGTCAGTAACACTTAGGAAACTCCTGTTTCTTGTAGCAGGATCTCAGCAGAGCCGTACGGGGTTTTGAGCTGGGCCCCCTCACTGGGCATGAACAAGGGCACCCGCTCCCTGGCCGTACCCGAATCCCTTGGGGCCAAAGTTCTTCGCGTAACAACCTGCGAGAAAGACGAACACGTAGTAGCTTGAGGCTTTAGGCTTGTGAATTAAGGACAGCCCTGTCTAGGCTAAGCCCCTCAGCCCCTGCCCATTAGCACATCCCCATCGGAAGCAAGGCTTAAAAACAATTTGTGAAGCTGCAGAAATGCCATGACTGAACTCAACAGCCACGGCTGTTTGGGCCGCGTAGCGCCCAGCCCGCTCTGTGAAAGCGATTCATACATTGGTTCCATGCTTC
This sequence comes from Coracias cyanogaster, assembly GCA_033124195.1. Classification (NCBI taxonomy): domain Eukaryota; kingdom Metazoa; phylum Chordata; class Aves; order Coraciiformes; family Coraciidae; genus Coracias; species Coracias cyanogaster. The sequence continues at coordinate 18,543 of JAVSBS010008851.1, read as the reverse complement.
GGTGTCTGTTAGGGCTTGTGCTGTCATCCAGCCACTGCGTGGATCAACTTTACATCCACGATACCACACAAAAAAGCACAGCAAGATGCTTGCTGGCTTGTTTCCTTACCCTGATCTGCTCTCTGACCCAGGCAGAGGGCGCGGGCTGCTGCATTTCTCAGTACGTAATGTTTGCTTGATGCAGATGTGAGCTGTGTCAGCAGCTTCAGTCATATTTCTGTCAGATATTCAGTAATCTCTTATACCAGGAATAAATTCAGCATCTGTCCATGTAACACATTAACTTGAACCACAAATAAATTCTCTCCGTTTCTTTTCCTCACCTTTACAATAGATTTCTCCCTCTTTTTCAGTTAGGGTTGTAGATTCTAGGCTTTTTCCACACTTGGCACATCGGAAGCAGTTTTTGTGCCATGGCTAGGGGAAAAAAAAGAGTTAAATACACAGAAGGCCCGAATTGGTAAAAAAAAAAAAAAAAAGCATTAACTGGAGAAGCCTGTATCAATATTTTTTATAGATGACTGGTCCTAAAAAACAGTTCAGGTGCACCGGCAGCAGACAAGAGCGTTTCTGCAAGTGGCCCAAAGTCCTAAATTCCACACAGCATCCTGTTCAGGGCAACATTGTGAAGGGTTTGGGCTCTTGGCTCTCTGTAGCGAGTCAGGCAGCTGGCAGACCGACACACAGTTTTACACGGTACTTTCAGAGAACATCCCCTTTCTGCCAAAATGTCCAGCCTCCATCACAAGCTGCCCACCACAAGACTGTTCTCTGTTCTGAGGGGAGAGCAAACCTGTAGCCTACTCCAAGCCTCTTGCACGAGATCACACCGAAGCTTCACCTCAAATCCCAGACGAACACTCATGACCTTGCATTTCTAGTGCTTTTTGTTCCATTAAGTTGACTGATTTAACTCTTTACAATGCCAAGAAATCCAATTTTAAGGTAACTCTGCCCTGCAGTTGGTTTCCTACTGGAATGTACATAACAGACCTTGCTCACTTTAAAGTCCACGTAGCAGCTACAAAACAGCACGTGCAGCTCCTTACCTTTCCAGCTCCTATTACTTTCTCTGCCGCATAAACAGAATCGCCACACCTGGAGCATTTCTCTGCCCCTCCGAACTTCTGAGCAAACTTGGAAGTATTTGGATTTGTGGTGGGTCGGTGGGGAGAGGGCGTGCTGGAAGAAACAGGACATTTGTTGGCTTTACTCGTTTACTAAATGACCTCTTGCTCTTCTTAACAATACTATCAGAGCAGCATCCGAGACACAGTACAGAATACAGCACTTCTGCAAAACTGGAGAAGTAAATTACCAGTGAGGATATCCAATTACACTTGGTAGAGGAAAAAAAAAGAAAGAAAGAAAAAAAAAAAAAATCACAAGAAGAAGAGAAAGGCCGTGCTTCAAAGGATAAAAAGAAGCTACTGTAAAAGCCAGTGTTCTGAGAAGCCCTCAACTTGGCACTTCTTGATAAGTGCTGAATTCTGTATCAGGACATGGATTTATCAGACAGTAAGCTACAAATAGTTCTGTTAAATTCCTGTCCACTGATCATAATCGGGAATCTGGACTATCACTGAACCTGGCTGGAGAGCATACATCACAGAAACATCAAGCAATAGTTTGGGAACTTGTCTGAAGCAAGTTGTGAAGCATACCTCAGCTTCTTTGCACATGCTTTGCTTTACAGCAAGAATTTAATCAGACGAGGAATGTTTACTATTTAATAGGCCTTTTGGTTTCGACTATAATTAAGCACAAATGGTTCTTCACTTGCCAGTTAAAAATTCATTCTTCTTGTAGCCTCAGATTCTCAGCTCTGCGAATCCGTCCCTGCCAGAAGCTGTTGAACATTTGCATTTGCAGCTTATGTAGGAGAGTGACTTGAGACCCACAGTCATGTCTGCAGGCTCGTGCAGAGCCATCAACAGCTCCATAACCCAGTCCCCTATGGCTCACGCACAGGGTCAGCGCATCTCTACCAGCACCAACTCCTGCTCATACGGCGCCTGCTCACACAGTCACCCGTGGAAGCTCTGTGCACTGCAGGTTAATGCCCTGCATTTGGTTATGCTGGGGTATTTTGCATCATTTTTATTGCAGACAACATGAGCTAAACAAAATCCAGCCTAAAAGGCTCCTCCAAAAACAGTACTGGAGGACAAGGGTCACACTTCTCCCAGCTCGGTTCACTCACCTCTCAGGCTTGATGCCCAGTCTCTCTCCCCTGTCCATGTTCAGCGTGCCTGCTCCTTGGCCATATCCATAACCTTTCGGGCCGTACTTTTTTCCATAGCAAGACTTGCAGTAAACTTCAGCATCATGAATAGCTACAGTTGTGCTGTCCAAGTTTTTCCGGCAGACCACTGGAGAGGAAAAAGAACCCAAACATTAAACTGTCTAAAGGGACCATTTCCATCAGCACATGTAGTAAGCCAAAAATCAAGTGAGAAGTGATGTTATGGGTTTCCTTGTCCACAATCCTTCCTATTAGGTGGTGGGACCGCCAGATATTAGAGGCAGCAGGTTGTCATTTGAATTAGTGAATTATGCTTAGCCCTGTAAAGGGCTCTATTCCCTCCCACCTCTTCAAGACCGTGACATTTAAAGCCTGGAAATTTGATGTGGTTTGATGAATGAGGCTGCTCAGAAACTGAGTGCAGTCAGCATTTTCCCTTGACAGATGCCATACAGCATGAAGCAAAAGTCTAGTGGTGCACAAGAGCTCCTGCCCTGCCCTCTAGGCCAGGGTGGAGCTGGGAAAAAGCCTTCAAGGTTTTCCCCCTGCCTGGGTACAGGCTTGGGGCAGAGCTGGGACTGCTCCACAGCTGTCACCGGAGGGGCCGTGCTTTTCTGGCATTCCTACATTGTCCTCCAGCACAATGCACACACTCTGCTCAAGGTTACTGTAGAAAGCAGAACTATTTCCTTCTTAAACCTTCTTTTGTGTCCTGACTGGCACACTCTTTCCGTCCGTAGCATTATGTCTGTGATAAAGAATTTGGGGAGAGAAAAGAAAAAAAAAAAAGTCTGATGATTTTTTTGTTTACAAAGAAGGTTAAGGTCTTCAAAATACAGGGAGACCTCTGCTTATGGCATTCATTAGCTCCAAGGTTCTTTTCACAAGACACCAATATCGAATAAGTAAATCAACTAACACACGCTTGTTAAGTCTACAGACTTTAACCCCCAACAGAACTATGAACTAAGGAAAAGCAAATACTCAGACACACTAGAGCCATTGTTTGACTCCAAGTTCCAGGTTTCTTTTAATAGAAACTCCCATAAAAGGCTGAAAATGAGGCAGCTGAGACATCTAATCTTTTTTTGTGACTGCTGTAGAGCTGAAAGAAAGGAGCGTAGGTGCGGAGGCTCACATGCCAGCACAGGGCACTGACGTGATGCTGCAGACTAACAGCAAGCTAGCGTGTTGTAACTTATGTGAAGAGAGCTTTACCCCAGCTCTGCCCGTAGGTATTAAACATCAGCAAGGGGGACAAACAGTTCCTCATGTTTGTAATAAGGTAAAATTCTCTGATTCAGAAAGACGAGCGGTCTGTTTGCAAAGTAGAAGCATCCGATTCACAGCGACCTTTTGTTCCCTTCATCTAAGCAGAGGTCTTTTCAGCAGAGAAAGCGATTTTCAATGCCTCGCTGGGCTTGTTGGTTGGACTGGAAAATAATGCTTTGGACTCCTTTCATCTGAAATAAACCACAGGCCCCTGTGCCAAGAAAGTCTGGGCTTCTGGCTGGGCTAAAGCACTGACAACTCGGCTGTGCTGAGGCACGCTGGTGTCCTGCTCTACGCAGGGCTTCAGCACAGGAGTTTGACAGCTATGCCTTCAGCTGCTGTCAGCCCCAGGACCACCAGGAGACATCCAGCTGAGCTCAGATCAGTGCAAAGGGGGCTCTGTCACTGGGCTTTCCCTCTGCGTGAGCAACGGTTTCCATCCTAAAGATCCCTTAGACTCCTTAGGAGAAGGGAAGGGAAGTGGGCAAACACAGGAGAAAAGCATGATACGGTTTTGGGAAGCACATCCCACCCCTCCCACGCTAGACAGGTAGGATAATGTCTCTCCATGACACAGGTTCCTCCTTCAGCACTTCCAGGCCCAGGAAGCACATGGAGAAGCAGGAGTCAAACCCAACACATGATGGACAAAGCCATCTCTGGCCACTGCCATCCCCTGTGCCTCATGGGTGCCAGCCGAGCCTGGGACATCTCCTGTGGACCAGCACCTTGCTGTTGTGATCCCTCTCAGCTACACCAGGAGAGATTTTGCAGGGGAGTAGGATGGGAATACTTACTGCAGAGGAAGCAGCACCGGTGGAAGCTCCTCCCGTCACATTGCACCTCCTCGGCATGGTAGACAGTGCGGCCACAGGCACCACATTTGTTGCCACCTCCCCAGTTCGGCATGGTGGACTCTGCGTGCCCAGCCAGGCAGGAAGGGAGAAGAGGAGAAGTTTGTTAACCATGGTGTCCTCCACCACCCCAGCTCAAGGACAGTTGGGGTTACAGGCTCCTTTAAATTAGGTCTGCAAAGTTTGTGTATCGGAACACAAGCCTTTGATTTCACTAACTGCTTAAAAATGTGACTTTCCACCACATGAAAAGTTTTTGTGATCAGATCAACTTCTCAGACCTCCAGATCCCAGACCAGATTTAAAGGCTTAGGTCGGCTCTCTATGGCTATTTGTAAAAGCAGGTGGACTGGCAAGGGGAACAGAGGCCGCTGCTGCTGAACAGCAATAAAAACAGAGACGCAGTCTTCATGAGACATGTCCTTCTGTCCCTGCCCGGGGTTTTGAAAGTTACATAAATTGGATATGCACAAATTACAGTTTCATGCACAAGGGCTTTACTGTACCTTGAGCGAACACCCCCCCCAGATGGCTGTAATTTCAGTTTCTATGCTTCATTAGTGCTGGGCCTCTTGTCTAATGGAAGCAACCCAATTGTGCCAACAACAGCATTTTGTTTTACTACAGGGCCTGTCATTTGGAATGCAGTACATGCCAAAGTTCACCTCACCAGAGAGCCACTTATTAGGGATGTAGGGACATTCTGAACTCCTTTGAGATCATGCCTGCACTTCAAAGTTTAAGGGGGATTATCTCCAGGGGACTCCACAGCTCTTACATGAACTGTGCCTTTACCAGACAGGTATATAAACCAAACCCAACTGCTCAAGGAGCCACAGCTGCTTTAAAATAAAGTAAAACTCCTTCTCATGCATTATTTCAATGGAGACTCAGAAGGCTAGTGGGGTAGGACAGGCACCATCACCCATCATGTCAAACCACAGCCTTGGGAGCAGTGTCCTACATTAAGACAGAAGCAGCAACTGTCCCATCTCAGGCTGAGCTGCCCCCTCCCCAGCTCCCCTGTGCTTGTGCCATCACCACCAGCAGTTCCCACCCAGCTCGACTGGGTCCTCCTCCTGCTCCTCCCATTAGCCATCCTGGGTTAAAGTACCGAAGCAGAGCACTGCCTGCCACCTTCAGCTCTTCTGGGGCTTTCCTCCCCCCACCACCTCCACAAGGTAACAAAGCAGTGTTTGTTGAAGGCTTGTAGCTCAGTCACTGCTCACAACCATCGGTTAATGCTGGTTTGCTCCCCTGCAGCTCACCACCAGAGGACCACCTCTCTAAGCATAGAGGCCAACAGCAGCCAGAGAGAGGGTTGTCGATTCAGTGAGTCTAACCCAGCATCTGCTCAGGCCTCATGACCTCCCCTGCTCCTTACCCTGTCCATTTCAGACAGGGTTTCTGGGTGAGGACCGTGGGTTTGCCCACTGGAAGCCCAGAGGGCACCTCCTGCCACCCTACCGCACCAACAGCGCCATACTCTCCCAGCAGGCTCTCCACTGCAGCTCTGCAGTATGGGTCAACTATCAAGGAGGGAAGGAAGGAAGGAATTTGTCATGAGCTTCTGACTTCTCTTGGTGCAACCCTCTCTTCATCTACACTTAGAAGCTCTCCTATGCTGACTAGACAGGGAGAAGAGACATGCAACAGCATTCGCATATAACGCTCACAACCTACTGCCTTCAGTCAGCTTTGCCACTTATCTCTCTGAGCCAGAAGCAGAGGACTTCCAATCTCCAGTTGTCCGCCTGGCCAAGGGAGAGGAACTGGAAGCACCACTGTGATGCAGGGAGACAGAGAGAAGCACTTCAAGATCCCCTCTCTCTGAGGGGCTCTCACCATCTCAGTGCAGAGTGAGGGGTCTCGTAGGCACCTGCCTGCTGCCTCATGCTCCCCAGGCCTGGATCACAAAGCACATCTCAGAGCAGTAGTTTTGGCTAAGCCTGAATTAAGTGACCCATCTTGCTAGTACAAGCCTCTGCCCTAGCTGCTGGACCTGAAGTTCAGCAGTTTTAGGGATGCAGGGAAAGTTGTGTGGTTCCCAAGTAAGACCTGCTGCCAAGTAGCTGCTACAAGACCTTTGTCCAAGACAAGCGGACAGCCATTCATGGCATGTGGGAAAATAAGATTAGTTTATTAACCTAAATTGGGGCATCTTAGGTACATTCCTAAGCAAAGCCTTAGGAAACTTCCTCAGACTGGCTGAGCAGTGCCATTTGCACACTGACACCAATTACTGAGAGATCCCTTTGTTTAATACTTCCACGGGATTAGCACCATTACTGCTCCATGGTTTAGCGCTAATACCCTGACCGAGCTCATAAAATTAGTTTTATGACATTTCCCACTTTGCTTTTGTCATTCTTGGCACAACTGTAGAGTCTAAAAATTAAGATTCCATTTCTTTTATTCAAGTGCTTGGCTGTGCTACCGCGCAGCAGCTGACATCAATCATGGAAAAGAGTGTCCTTAGTTAAAGGGAATATAGGCTGCAAAAAGCTTTGGAAAAGGAATGCACGGACTGGAGGAAAGAGGAATTAAAAAAAAAAAGAGACGAGATTCCTTTCCACTTTGTATGCTTTCCAAAACGTAAACGGTATTTGGTACAAGAACTACTTCTGCCTTTCCCTCTCACCATCCACATACTCATGTTCTTTTGTGCGTTTACATTTATCTGTATTATTTTAAGCATTTTGGTAGCAAAGAATTATTTCATTTCCACGCACACCAGAGCTGGGGACGTGGATCAGGCGTCCAGTTTTGCCCCAGATTTCCCATGTAATATTGGGCAAGGTGGGGTGCAGCTCCACGCCTTCTTCCCAAGGGAGACAAAGTATTAGACGATCTGGCAAACATCAGCAGACTCAAATCTTCTGATAAGGACTCTGGGAATTCATTACATGAACACCAAAAAGGAATCGAAGTCAGTACTTCAAGGTGACCTTGGTCTCTTCCACAGAAGATATTTCCATTTATCTTCCCCATAACATTCCCAGGACAGCTTGCATGGGAAGAACTGCAATATTTCTTCAATTACTCAACAGCAAGGGCTACCCTGAGGCAGCGGTGCCCAGAATGCGCCTAAGGGGAAAAGGGGCTGATGACTTGAAGAAGCTCTGCACATAGGACAGTGTGCAAGCCTGTGCTCCTGCTTACCAGCCGCTGTCTTAGCACCACCCTGGACCTTCATACTGCCCAGGTCTCCTTTGAGAGCTCCACAGGTAGCAGATGCAGACTTCCAGACCCGTGTTACGCCTCCCCTGCCCCCTTACGACTTTCTGGCTAGTTGAGGCAGGCCTTCAGGGAGCTCAAGAGCAGTAATTAAACACCCACGTGATCTCACTACCGGTACCGACAATTTTGTCTTTCGATTGCAGGTTTGTTGGCAGCTACTGTCCTCTAATAAGGCAACCCTGACTTCTGCTAACCCAGTAAGAGACCACGTTATCCAGCTAGCGTTCTCCGAAGCACCAGTGACAAGCCACCGCAACTGCAAAGCCCTTTCCACCCCATTTATTAACAGCGCGTTCAAAAGCTAGAAACGGAAACCAGCCCCAGGACAGACACTGAAGAACTTCGGGCTATCCACCCATCCTGCACTGCTCTTCCAGCAGCCCCTCTGGGAAGCCAAGCCCGCTACACCTCCGACCAACGCCGCAAGCCGGGCGGCACCGGAGCAGCCCCGGCTCCGGGAGCTTCGCTCCTCGCCGGGCCGGGCCGGGCCGGGCTGCCCTGCCCTGCCGCCGCTCTCGCACGGCCCCGCAGCCCGCACCGGGTGAGGGGCCGGCCCCGACCTCCCCTCAACCCTCCTGCCAGCCCGGCCCCGGGATCCCGCTGCAGCCCCGCAGCCCTCACGGGCCACACGAGCAGCCCCCCGCTCACGGAGCTCGGCCCCGGCACTCACGGCGGGGCCCGGCTCATCCTGCCCCGGCACTCACCCTGGGGCTCCGCCCGTGCCTCCCCCAGCACTTACCGTTAAGCTCAGCTCGTCCCGCCGCGTCTCAACCAGGCGCGGCCTGGCAGCCGCTTAAAGAGCCGGGGCGGAGCCATGGTGGGCCCGGCCCCGGCCCAGCCCCAGCCCCGGCCCCGGCCCCGGCCCCGGCGTTCAGCAGGGCTCTCAGCCCGGCCCCCGGGGCCTGACCCCGTCCGGACCCCGAGCCCCTGTTCCCCCACAGCCCTCCTGTCCGTGAGGCACCGAGACGGTCTCTGGGACATCCAGGTGCGGGGTGGGACTCGGCACCCACTCCGAGAAGCGGGAAGGCGACAGGAGGAACCCAACGGCAGCCTCGGAGAAGGCCCCAACCTGTGTTTTGACTCGTTTTTAGGATTTTTCTTCAAATGCTTAACTTCATCATCCTCATGAGGTCGACGCAGGCACCGGGACCATGTTTCACCGGGAGCAGGGGGGAAGGTGTGGAGGGCTCAGAAACCCATGTCTGCAGACCCGAGCAGGGGTGGGAGCTGGAGCCCAGGCCCCTGGGGGTCTGCGGGCACCTCCCGGGGAGGAATCCCCAACGTAGCTCCCAGCTGAGCCTTCGCTCCAGCATGGACCACTTAGAAATGACTTCAGTAGCTTTCACAAGAGGCCAGCAGTTTGGCCTGTCCTCACCAGCCAGTTCATGCTGTAGAAAACAGCTCAGTGCTGGAGCTGCTTTTTAAAAGGGGCCCCATCTCCCCAGACCACGGGGCCATCATCACTGGCTGCGTCAGCTCAGGGTTATGCTCAGGGCTCCCTGTGTTTGGAGGGACGTGCAGGTTTACCTCCTCCTTATTAATCAAATACCAATCAGCTACTCATTACCTGGTTGCTCTGTTTACAGCAGAGGAACCGCTTCATCGTGCACCCCAGAAAGGAAGCCCAGCGAGCGGGGTGGAGGCAGCTCCTCACAAACCCTTTGGCTCAGGCACTGTACAGCAGCATGGCTGGCTGCAGCTTGGGTGTGAAGCAGGTCCCATGGGACTCTGAGCGCAGGCGGCCGGGTGGCATGCAGCCCTCGTTGTCCTGTGGCTGGTGTATGGGGCCAAATTGCCTGTACTGTGAGATTAAAAATGACCTCCACATCAGGCATGTGAATGAGAAAGGTTAGCTGTCCCCTCCCCTTAAATTGTGCTTCCCGAGTGCTGCAGCCTGCATGATGGCAGCCACAACTCACTGAGATGTTTTCCTTCCCGTTTATGATTTTCTTTTTTCATTGGCAATGAATTGTGAATGACCAAACTGTGTGCAATTTATGCACATCTCAGAGCCCTGCTCTGTAAGCAAAGCCAGTATCGGTTCCTGTGGAACAAGGTGGTATTTGCTGTGAGCAAGACCAAGAGTCTGACCTCAAGCATCATAGTGAAAGTTTTAGTCTCGGTTTTGAGGGAAGGGAGCGCAATGAGAAGCAGAAGTATTAGCAACTTGTTTCACCGCTTGGAGGTTACATGAAGGGAGAGGATCTCTTACAAGTCAGACAAATAAGAGGCGTGTGAGTCAGAGCAGGCTGACTCCGCTTATTGCACGAAACGCCTTGTGCTCTCTTGTCCAACCTGTCCTGCTCCCAGCCCTGCTGAAACTACGTGTGATGATGCTATGTTATTTACCATGTTTCCTCAGGTAGCCTCCAAAGCTGTTAGATTTTCCCTTTTGATAACATTTCCTACAGACTCTCTACAAACAGTAGAGATCCCAAAGGGAAGAGAGTGGCGTTGCAGTTCTAGCAAGGTCTGGCCGTGCTCAAGGAAAGGAAATTCTCGCCATGACTAAGGGGCCGCGCTGGTACAAAGTGAAACACTCTTAGCAGTGAGGCACTGCTAAGTGAGCTAAAAGACAGTCTGACATCCAAGAATTGATTTTGTCATATCTAATATTTAGTCAGTCTGTCAGAAGCAGAGTAACTATGAGGGACAGACATAGATGTGTCAATAAGTCCATTACTGTGGGAACAGTGTTAAGGAATACATTACTGTGATGCTCAGGAATAATACCTTGTAATGAAGGAAAACAAGAACAAGAATGAAAACTTTCAGTGCATACTTTACTCCTGTTGATAAGGACTATTTCTATCAATATGTTTTATAAATATGCTTTTAAGTATGCATATATGTATTTATTATCTATAAATGCATACTTATTTTGTGTGTAAGCATACATATTCTTTCTCCTCAGCAGATTATCTGCCTCTGTCTTTCCTGAGGGCATAGTTCAGAATTTTTTTAAGATAAAGCTTGCATCCGACCCTGCCACATTCCTCCTTGCTGTCCTGCACGTCTTCCACCTGTCACCCTCAGCCTCTCTCCCATTGCCCTAGCAGCCCTGCTTCCCTCTTCACCCTCCTCACCATCCTCCTGACATGACCCCATCCTTCCCTGTGTCCCTGCCTAACACCTGCCATAAATTCCTCTTTTCAACTCACTTGCCCAAAATCTTAGATGTTTCCTCCTCCCACTGGTCTGGGGAGGAGCTCCCACCTAACCACCACATCAGGTCCCTGCGGGCAGCTGGGCTCCTGCAGCCTGCCAGCTTTTTGTCTGGCTTCTGCCATTTTGAGCTCAGCAGCTTATAATTGTGACAGTTTATTTCTAAGAAACAGCATTCAAGTGTATTAAGAGCTCCCGTTTCTTTCCGTTGCTGATACGACCGCTCTTTGAGTGGGTAGGTGTGCCTCTCTTTGACATAGTTTCCTTGGCTATGGGAAAGCCCACAGGCTCTACACAAAACCAGTTCTCTCTTCACTTGTAAAATTGACCCAAAGTACATTTATCACCTCAGAACAAAATTCTTGAGGTTTTAGCGATGCCATAATTTTATGTAAAAGTTGTTTTCCATGTTTTGGGGAGCCAAGTAAATCATCAGCTTGTCTGACCTAGTTACTTCACAAAAGACTTGTCACACATCAGTGTCCTCGGGCCTTTTACATCCACTAAATACCTTCTACTCACCTGGGATTATCTTATCCTTGTTTGATCTGGTAAGCATGGTCCCACATGCCTGCTTACAGCAGAGTCTATCTGCTTGCTCTGCTGGTAATCCTTGCTATTATTTTATGAAAGTTTATTCTAGATAGTCCAGATTTTACTTTGCAGGGGGTTTAGTCATATTCTGACATCATTTTCATCAGACCTAGTTGTATCCAAATACTGCTATTACTGATAGAGATTCCTTAATTATGTTCTCAAAAGAGCATAATTTAGCTCATTTTCCTATTACGAAAGGTGGTTTAAAGCTAGCATTAGAGCTTCTTGTTTACCAGCCTTGGAGGTCAGCCACCTTGCAGTGGTTCCCATGGTACCTTGGCTAATTTCTCACTGGCCAACCCCCAGGTTTGCCCCTAGCAAAAGAGATTTTCAAGTGAGCCATATGTAATATCGGCTAGTGAAAAATTAATTCATGCCCAGAATTAGGCCAGTTCTAGGATTTGCCCTATCCTAGAAGGGAATATATGTTTAGCTAATTTCCTTATCTTAACATTTGTTCCTCTCAAGAGTCCTGTATATTTATTCTACCATAAATATAACAATGATAAATCAGTGAAGCTTGCGCAAATTAGTGAAAAATACAGCAGACAATTCTGGAGTTTATTAAAGCTGTCATTTTTTTTGAATTGGCTCTTCAAATCCAAAGTACAGATCTCAGAGGCAGGTGCATGACAGGTAGGAGAAGACTGTGCTTCCCAAGCTCATTGATTGCTTTTCCATGGCTCATATTGATAAATTATTTTACTTCTAGAAAATTCTAATTTTAGGATAAAATTTATACAAAATCCTCGCTTACCTAGGGTTTATAAAAAAGAGCTATTTGGGTGTCCAGTGAACAACATGATCTAAGGTAGCGTAATTTTATAAAACCTGCAAGTATCTTCACCTTTGTTAACCTACATCTTTACAGCAGTGATGCTTCTCAATATAGAGTACAATTGTCAGATTTGTGACCCTCTTCAAAATCTATCCAGATCTTCCATTTTATAGGGCATTTTTTGATGCTATACCTCATGATATTTGATTCATAAGATAGATAGACTGACTATGAAGAGTTCTCTGCTATTGAGATTTTAAAACTAAGACATAAAGAATATTTAAACTTTTAATTTAAACAATTTGCTTTGTTCTAAGTCATGGCCAAGGGACATGTGTGTGCTTCAGCACAGGTCCTCAAAAGTTAGGCTTTTGCAGCATCCCAGGTGTTTCCCACACTGAGGAAGTCTTCATCCTGCCTTAAGCACTAAAACATCTAATACTATTCACAACAAGGATTGCAGAGGGAGATTAAGCATCACACCCAGACACACCACCCAGATTACTTCTGAGCAGGGCAGCACAGTTGTGCAGACATGCCAGGAGCGTGCCATGCTTTGCCACACTCCATCCTTCATCCCTAGGGACAGCCGTGACCCAGTGCTCAGGGTTGGGGCTGATAGGGGAGGTGGGCATCGCTTGCTGTGAACAGAGGTTAGGGTGGAAAGGTCCTGCCTGGGAATAGTGGCAGAGCTGTTTTCCCACCCTTGCTGGATCAGTCGTCTGGCAGAGGGGTGCAGAGGAGGTGGGGTGCTGGACATTGACCACACAACTGCTGTTGTGCCCACAAGCATTTGGTCCCATCCCCTTCCTGCGAATCCAGGTTACTTCTCCCGGTATAACAGTGCCATGGGGAGTGGCTGAGAGGGAGCCATTGGCTGTATCCAGCGGCCTCCTGACAGCCAGAGCTCTCTCCCACCGCATGGGAGGCTGCAGCTCAAAGCCTTGCTGCAGCACGAGGATTGGAACCTGCTTTTCACATGGCCAAGGCCAATGCTGCAAATAACCAGTTATTTGGGAGATGGAGAGGTTCAAGCCCTCTCATGCCCTCTCATGCCTGGCGGGCCTTGAACATGCCTCAGTGAAGCTGAGGGGCAGAGTAGTATCTGTCTTCCCAGGGTCCCATTTCCCTGCAGGCTTTATTTTAGGAGCAGAAATGGAGGCAGCTGTGGAGCTGCCCACCATTGGAAGTATGGGTGCTACTGGGATTTTAAAGACTGAGCAGTGGGTTTTGATGCAAAGCCGCTCAGACCCCTTTCCAGCTCAGCAAAGCTTTCTGGACCCGGTGTGTTCCTGGTCCCCCAGGGAGATGGATCTGGACTCCCACAAAGAGCTCCCATTTGTTCCCCGGGTCTTGCACGCAGCACTTCAGCCTGATGTGGAGTTTATCTAAACCCTGTAAAGATGAAAGAAACACAACAGTTTCCATCTAATTCTAACTACATTTAGTGAGGTAAAGCACAGTGTGGGCTGCTGGTGCTGATGTTATCAGGCGATGGCACTGTAAAAACCCAGTGAAACATTGAAGTCACTGTATCCAAGTTCTGAGGTTTTGAACAGAGGTGTCTGAAAAGCCTAGCAAAACATGAGCTCTGTTTCAGATGCCAGCTCAGCAGAATACTAATACCTGGACTAGTAATGATGTCACCTCCCTGGCAGGAGGCACAATTTAGGGTGAAAGTATTGATTTCTTTAATAAAGCTCAATTTATTCACCATCCACTCACAAGGACATATTATCTCTTACATCGTGCCATGGAAAAACCTGCAGGCAAGAGCTTCAGTAATCTCAGCCATGTACAACTCTGTCGCTGACTGACAGGGTTTCATTAGAACAGGACAAAATCTGAGGACCCACACAGCTTGTTCCAATAATACCACTAGTGATTTTTGAGGACAGCAGGGAAATGTGTTTAATATTAGATAGCAGTCACAGAGGGGATAGCGAGGTGGAATGGTCTGACTCTGCTGGTTTTGGAAAGCTTTCCAGCTCCATCAGGCTGGTAAGGGAATTGCTGGGAAGACGTTACCTGGATAGCAGATGACAGCCTTGCTAAATCCATAACATCAAAAAGCAATGGTCGGGCTGAGAAAAGAGCCCACATGATTGGTTTTTTTCCTCCATTTGTCCCTTTCCAAATAATCGTTAGGACCCAAAACCCTTCTCCACCACCCCAGCACCACTGCATGTAGCTTCTTGTCTTGATAAGAAGAAGCAGCTCAAAGGCGAGTCATGCCAGGATGGGATGGTGATCGTGCTGTTTCCTGCCTGCCTGCCAAGGAGCACTGCTTCAGGCTCCGTTACATCACCTGCAAGCAGCCTTCATCAGAGCCCTTAGCCCAAGACTGCCAGTGGCTCTGATGCTAGTTGTTGTGAGAAAGAAGATGGTGGATGGTTTCCAAGTTCATCACATTGCCATTGCATGAAGTTTCCTGCATCTTTACATCAAAGGAAAAGCATTTCAGACTCTACAGAAACAGCTAGAGGGTGGTCAGCAGTAAACCCCACAACATGTCGATGCCTGCTGGAAACCATTGCTACAAAACGTGTCTTTGGCGTCCCTCCCCCTGGCAGCCCAACATGCTAAGATGCAGTGATGTCTCACTTTTCCCAGGCTAAGAACATCAGATCTAGGGAGAGGGAGTGGATGTTTTGACACGAAACCTACCCAGCCTCAAGAGGAACAAGCTATTGAGTGTGGCTGGACTGTCGCTTCTAGCATGTCTCCTTGCAGCCAGCAGTTTTAATTACCCTAACAGCCTTCAGAGGGGCTTGGTGGGATTGCAGATTGTTCCTGTTCTTGTCTGAACAAAAAATGAGCATTGGACTCCTGCTTTGCAGCTGATTGTAATGCCAATGACAAGCACAAGTCACTAGGGAGTGTACGAGCATGCTATGAAGTCTCTTTTTTCCAGCAGCAGCAAAGGAAAAGCTAGATGTACCTCATCTGACATTGAGTCTCCTGGTGGGAGGAAGGCCACACTCTCCATAAGCATGATTATGCTTCATTAACAGCCCGTTGGAGGGGAATAGGTGGCACTGGGCACCGCCTTAGCACCGATTCTAAGACTGGATGTAGTAGCAGCAACAAGAGCCAGCCATAAGCTACAGCCCAACACTGCTCCCATTGCCTGGAAACTAAGCATCTGCAGCAGGATCTGCCCCAAAACCAAGGGTGTTCTGGCTGCAGGTTGTTGCCTAGGGACATCTGTGGCTGAGAGCTCTTTCCAGCCTGCAGAGGTCCTGGTTTGATGCGTAGTCAAGTAGTCAGTCTGACCCCCTACAATGAACTGTTGGCAGCACTGCATTCATGTGGTGGCTTTCTCCAGTGGATACCAGCTGCAGGTGAGGCTCCATTAGCTCCTGCCACCAAAGTGAGTTTCTGTTAGCTCTGGATGGACCCGTTCCTGTCTTTGACATATCTCTGCAGTGCAGGATTCATGGCACCAGCTGTGAGATACAGCAGTAACACCTCACATCCGCATTTTCCATGTGCTTTGGGAAGAACTGAACTGCTCACCTCAGTGCTACCTGAGGAGGAAAGAATATCTCCAAATTTAAGTCAACTAATGCTGATTTTTAATTAATACAATGATCATTACTGGTTGGAATATTTGAATTACCTCTATCACTAAATATTTATTTCAACCAGTAAAATCAGGTAATAACAGTACCATGGAAACACTGACTGTAACAGTGGTTTGAGCAAGGGGATGGTGTCAAGACTGAGTGCTTGGAGATGTCTGTGTGATTGTATTCACATAAAGGCCATCACAGTGCACAGTGAGCACCCAGTGTGAGTTGCCCAGAAGAAACTGCTCATCTGGGATGCTGTCTTCCACCATTAGCAGAGGTATCCATCAGCCAGCACTGGCACTGGGGCTCCCACCTGGTCCCTTGGCCCCACTGCTCTTTCCTACTCCTGTTCCTGTCCATGCTCTGTCCCTCTCTTTGGACACAACATCAATCAGGGTGCACTGTGGTTCCCAGTGAAGACTAACTGTGAAAAACTAATTTCTAGCGGCAATACTGGCTTTGGCTGATCATGTAACTGCATTGTCAGCAACAAACAAATCATTGTAAGGCACTCTGCTTTTCCGTGGTTTCTTTGGATTGCAATTTATGACCTCCTTCCACACAGAGCGAGTGAAAACAAGCTGTGCTTAAGAAGATCATGTTGGCTGGCTATTGCACATCACACAGGCCTGGCAATGAGCCCGTTTTCTTGGCACAAACACAGAAACACTAGGAGGCTACAGGGTGTCAGAACTTCTTCTGTATGGTGCTGCTGGTCAGCTTTCAGTGTTTTGTTTATTCGTTATCTTTAATGCTACATTCAAATTATGACAGCCATCATCACGCAACGCATGCTCTGTAACAGCTCACACAGTCCTGCTAAGACAGAGCACTGCCTCCAAAACACAGATCTCTTTTGCTGAGAAATATAGGTGTATAAAAGCAATGCAAGAGCCAAAAGGATTCCTACAGATATTTTATCAATTGGAAAGGAAGATCCAGCTTTAACAAAAGTGGAATTCCATGGTCAGGAAAAAGCCCAAACAAGTTACAATATTTTCCTTAATTGAATTACAAATGTCACCTTTGGAACACATTTAAAGATCAATTATTCTTTTCTCTTTGTTGTGCTGTCACTTTGCTTTTCACACTTCATTAAGCAAGGCAATGAAACCAGGCTGTTGTGCTTCTTATTGATTCTGCTTTGCGTCGGTTTATCTTTCTAGATGTTAGGCTACACTAAACTGTTCTCTTTTCTAGCCCAGATGAGATAGCTATGTGCATGGACTTTAAAAATGAGCAAATTGCCATCATCTACCATGGGTGTTTCTGGTCTTCTTTGGGATGTAGATTCTTCCATACAATTAATTAAAGATACGGTGCACCATAAAAAGAGATAGGATGTATGGAGAGCAGAAACACAGCCAGCTTAACTCAAAAGTTAAAAAGGGAGAGGACACACAAACAGAGGTTTAAGGAGATTTGTTATCGAAAAAGTAGCAATTAAACAAGGATTTTTTAAAAAATGGTTCTGGAGGTTGTTTTGTAGCCATAAATGGAGGGACCATGGTAGGCAGAAGAGAAAGTGTGAAGCTTGGAGTGAGAAAAGGAAGCAAAGAGAGCAAAAAGGGTACATGTGTACGTTGAGGGGAAAGGACGAGTGATAATAAGGGAAACTGGAGCAGAGGTAAGCAGGAAGATAATATGCAAAGTCCCAGTGGAAAAGGTCTCTGGATGAGGACAAAGAACCAACATTTGATGCTGTTTGAGACATGACAACTGAACAAGGGAGACAGACAGTCATCAGCATCAGAGAGGTTTTAGTGTTAGGCTGAAAAAAAATATTTTAAAATATAGAAGTTTATCAACTCCAAACTGGTTACTAGGTGCAGAAGTATGTGTATTTTCTGTATTCCTTGCAAGTCGTGGTACAGCTTGTACAGGAAGATTTATCTTTTTTTATCCTGAATTTTTTCCTGTAGCAGTCCAGATATTCAAAGGCTTTAATAAACAATACACTAATGGAAATTTTAGGATTTAATGGTGGTTTTTCCTTACCACCAAAAGGTTTATTCACCTAACTGAAAAGAATCTGTACTTTTTTTTTCACAGACTGAATTTCAAGTTAGAAATGTATATAGCCATATATATCTGTATGTATATATGTAAGTATACACATCACTGTAGTGATGTCTGTGTCATTTTGATCTAGTGTTATTTGTTTTCTATTATTTGTTCTGCACATTTGAGCTCAGTGCAAGTACACACCACCAATTCAATGTAAATTATCTAAAACTTTCCACTCTTAATTGAAAAAAACACAGATTAGGTTGTTGTACCCTGCAGTTTAACACCGTGCTTTGTGTGCACATAACGCCCTTGTTGATGTGTCTCGGAGTGGGAGGAACAGCAGAAAGGTCTTTTGGTGTTTCTCTCTCCTGGGGGCTGGTGTATGTCATGCTAGAGCTGCTGTGGCCCCTGCCGTTGTGCTAGTGGGGCTTTGACGGTGTTGCCACACTGCAAAACCCTCTTAAGAGTAGGTGAGCCCCTTGTCTAGCCAAGAATCACAGAATCATTTAAGTTGGAAAAGACCTCTAGGATTATCTAATCTGATCTTCCTTGTACGTCTCCCTAACCCCTAGACCATGTCTCGAAGCACCACATCTACCCATTTTTTTTAACACCTTCAATGATGGTGGCTCCACCACCTCCCTGGGCAGCCTCTTCCAATGGCTAATCACTCTTTCAGTAAAGAACATCTTCCTGATATCCAATCTAAACCTCCCTTGGCACAACTTGAGGCCATTACTTCTTGTGCTATTATTAGTCAACTGGGAGTAGAGACCAGAACAGCCTCACTACAACCTCCTTTTAGAT
>JAVSBS010008850.1:261-47777 GCA_033124195.1 Coracias cyanogaster | reverse complement strand
CGGGGCCGGGGCTCTGGCGCCGGTGCGGCGGGGCCGGTGGGGCGCGGGGCGGCCGGTACCGGCCCCGCGGCGTTGGCGTAGCTCGGCCGCCGCCCGCAGCGGAGCGCTCCGAGTGCTGCGGCGCCAGCCCGGGTGTGGAGCTCCGGGCCTGGCGGTGACGTTGTGAATATATCAAAAAAAAAAAAAAAAAAATATATATATATATATATAAAATCGGGTTGGGGTTTTTTTGGTCGGTTGTTGTTTGGTTTGGTTTTTTTTTTCCCGTGAGGTCTGTGCTCCCCCCCTGCGGTGCAGCCGCTGCTTTGTGCCTGGGGCGGCACCGGGTACCGGCACCGGGTACCGGCACCGGAGCTGCCGTGCGGGCGGGCCGCGGACCGCCGGCCCCGGGAAGCCGTGTCCTTTCGACCCAGGGAGGGTCAGCATTAGAGAGTCGTTTAGGTTGGAGAAGACCTTTAAGGTCATCGAGGCCAACGGTGAGGATTTTTAGAACCCCCCCCCGGTGAAACCTCCTGAAGTTGTTCCGTGAAACTGCTCCTTCAGACGCACTCGAGGGTTAACACTTGCTTAGCCCGGAGAAGATACAAACAGAACCCTAAAAAAACCCCTCCTTTCAGTCAATATGCTTAGAAATGGTTCCTGCAATCTGCCGGTGAGCTGGTGGCAAGGCTGGTGATGAGGGTCCTTCCTCCCGGAGCTCAGCTCGCTCCTGCAGAGGTGGCTGGAGCATCTCTGTACCCGACCTTGGGAGAGGCTCCGGCAGCGATGGGCAGCCACGCTTGGAGGCTGCGGTTCCGCTAGTGCCAATGGAACAGGGAAAAGAGAACGGGCAGCTGGAGGAAGGAGCTGTGGTCATGTAGGTGGGCAGCAGAGCTGGAGTCAGGTCATCCCTGTGGGAGCGGGAAGACCCGTCTGGGAGGTGGGCATATGCACCCGCTTTTGTGCTAGCCTTAAAACTAACCCCTGCAGAGTTTTAAAAGAGGCACACGCCTCTGGAAGGCATTACTGATGGAAACCATGGTGCAAAGTGATGCGACTCGGCAACACGTGAGGCACCTGGGAGCGTGGGCTGGGTTTGCTCTCCAACAAAGCTGTACGTGAAGGCACCTGCTCCCCGAAGGTTCCTCGCAGGACTGGAAGAGCAGTCCTGGATTTTCAGCTTGTTGGGATTAAGCACACAAAGTAAGGAGCTGCCTGGGACAAGGTGCTGGTAAATCTCAGCGTTGGGTGGTGGGCTGTTTGTATCTTGTGGCAGGAGGATTAGGCCTCGCAGCAGGTTTCTCCAGCAAAGACGTGGAGCGTGGCAGCTTAGTCTAACAACAGATGCCAGCGAAGCAGCTGCTGCTAGGATCTGGATTTATCGGCTAGGTATGTGGTAGCAGAGCCAGAGAGAAGCTTTGTTGTGTAAAACACACTTGTGAGGTTCTTCCAAGGCCAGCTGCTACAGATGGCATGTGTCCTGGGCTCTAATAGCTGTGGTTTCCCCTCCCTTTCCTCCCCACTCCTCAAATTTGTGTATTAAAGTCGTATCCTGGGCACAGAGTCATGGTTTTGATCCTCGTATCACAGGTAAAGCATTCTGCCGCATCGCAGATTTGCTTAGTGTTTCTGCGGGCTAAGGAAACGAGTTTTTAAAGCGTTTTTTTTGCAGCAGTGTACATGCAAGAGTGTGTTTTTTCTGAGTGACAGGGAAGCAGGGTGCTGTTGGGGAGTGACTAGGGTGGCTGGGTGTTCTTGCACTTACCCAAAGGAAGTTAGAAATATGCCAGAAAGCAACATACACTTATTTTGTAAGGGGAGGCGGGGCTGGTTTATTATTGTTATTCCTAAAACATCCATCTGGCATCTTTGTGGCCAGAATCTTCTACTGATGATGCACGCTGTATGTGTCCTGTCAAGTAATAGTCATACGGACAGCAAAGGGCTTTTATCTTTGCTTTACGTATATCCCTGGTTTTGGTCAGTGGCCCCATCGTGCTGCATTGTGAGCTAGCCCCTATTAGCGTAATTTTGAGTATTAGTGTAATTCTAGTGCATTAGTGTAATTCTGAGCTGAAGAGGAGATCTTGGAGAACCTTAAAGAAGTAACAAAAGTGAGGCTTTGCCGTCATTTAAAAATATGTTTAGATATTTGGGGTTTGTTTTCACAAACGAAGGAGAGGGGCGAGAAAGGGAGGTGGAGCGCTCTGCTTTGCTCCCGCTGAAATAATGAGGATTTTTTCCATTGACTTCATCTGGAACAGAGCTAGAGCCTCAGGCCACAGCCATACAGGAAAAGTTGCATCTATGTAATTAAACTTGAAATTGCCTTTTTCCCCCTATTGACTAAGAGAGACTGAATGCCTCTTGTTTTGTTGAGGTGGGGGGATGTTATTTATTTTTCTCAGTGGGGGAAAATACTAGAAGAATTAGATTCTTTGTACTATGGCTGAGATTAAGACTCTGTTTAGAGGCCACCGGCTCAAAGCTGAGCATTTAAATCTCTGGGATAGCCTGTCCCCTACTGTGCAAAGGCCCTGACATGCGTGCTGTGTATATGCACGGCAGCTTTTGTGTTGGGCTTTGCATTCCAGCAAAATCTTGACAAAACTGAATAGTCACAGAGAACAAAGTTACAAGTATGTTTGGGTTTTTTATATTTTATTTTTAACACTGTAATCTATCAATACGGTTGGTTTTTCTTTAATCCGAGTGTTTTATAAAATTGCTCCTATAATCAGTGTTTAGGGTTTGTGAACTTACACCAGTATAGCCTTCCCATAGTGATAAAAATGAAGCTTTTAATTAAAACCGTAAACATTGATATAGTTGTCCTTGCTCTAAAAGAGGTGCTCGCATCAGAAATTTCACTGACCTTTTAGTTAAATTGACATAACTGCAAAAACTTTTCCCTTCTACAAAAAAAGAGGTGTCCTAACTGAACAGGAGGGAAAAAGCCCTTTCTTCTCCTCCAGAACCAGCTACAGAAAAGGAATGGAAGCATTTTCAGCCAGTGTTGTGACTTGCACTGCTTGCAGAGGGCGAGAGGCAAGTGCCGCGCGAGAGAAACTTTGGGGAGCACCCGTGGGAGGGGTGGAGGAGGGAATCTTGGCTCCTGGACGAGTCCAGGTATCTCACCAGTAATATCCCCTGTACACCTCCTTTCTAGGTGCATTTCTATACTCAATGGAACAAGCGCAGGAGATGGGTGATAAACCTGCACAGCCTTACTTGCTTACTTTGAGGAACATTCACTTAGCTCTTCTAATTTTGTCTGTCCTTTTTTTAATTTTTTTTTTAAATGAAATTTTACTTTGAGATAGACAAAAGTTTGCAAATATATGCTGACAAAGTATCCTGTGCTACATGGCATTCTTGTGCCAGTCATTCTGGTATTAAAAGTCTAGGGCAGGTCATGTGCCTCACAGGGGAGGACTTCTTAACTAGGTGCTGCCCCACATCCTTACTATACGCCCTCACTGTGATGTCCCTGCAGGGCTGTGAAGCATCCCAAGGAAGATGTAGCTTAAGGTGATGTGAGAAGAACACATGGGCACCTGTGTGCCCTCAGGGTACCTTTGTCCCCGCACAACCCCGAGGACCTGTTGCAATCAGGGCATGAATAGATGGAACTTCTGAAGCCACATGGGTGGGTGGCTTTTCCCGCTGCTGTCTCCACAGCTTGTTTGCTCTCTGGGCACAGGACTTGGGGTCTGGTCATACTGAAGTGCCTCTTGTTGCCAGCATCAGCCTGGCCCGCAATGCTCCCCCTCACACTGGAGGTTTTTTTGGCCTTTCCATCTGTTTGAACCTTTTCAGTTTAGGGCAAATTTGGTCAGGAAAGAGCTTGACCCAAAGCCTGTAGAAGTGGATGTGTGAGCTGTCTCTCATCTCTAATAGGCTTTGTATGCCTCACCAAGAGACCTGGGGGATCAGAGGTCAGTTTTTATTTAGAAATGTGGAAAAATGTAAATATACACTACCTTTTATTGAGTTGTCAGTTTTCATGCAAAATTTATACCTGATAAAATGTGGCGGTGGGAGCTTGTTAGACCCACACCTGGTGTACCGCCGTGCTGAAAGCAGTCCTGCTGAGCCTCAGCATCTTCATTCTGCAGTCAGACCGATGTTCTGCTAACACAGAATCACTCTGAGTTCACACAGGTAAACTAGGCAATAACAATTGTTTAACACGCTCTTCTTCCCTTTTCTTTTGGCTTTGAAGAGGCAAATAAGAGGTGCAATAGGAGTCTTATTATGCTTTAACTTAACTTGAGTTGGCTGGTTGTATTCTGTAAAATACAGACCCGTGCAGATGAGGATCCAAGTGTGTTGTCCCTCTGCTTTCCCCACGTGCAACAGCTGTAATAGGGAAAACTGGTAGGTCTAGGAAGGGGAGTGTGATGGGGAAAGTGAGGCGAACACATCAGAAAGGCATGGGAGAGCAGCATTTACAACAGTAAATAGCAAGCTGATTGACATATTGCAGGGGCATAGTATTATAGATATTACATGCTTTTATTTCTTTAAATTCCCGTGGATATAGCTATCAGATGACACACCCACATTGTTGTAAGACATGTATTTATCAAAAGAAAAAACAAACCTTTTCTTACTCAGTGGCTTCAAGTCTAAATCTATTCTGTTCTCACTAGGAAATACATAGTTTAGATCAAGAATTACTATATTTTTGAGGGCGTAATATTAACACAAGTTAAGAACGGTGTGGACCTTGTTTCTTTTAGAAATGTGCTTTTTTGCTTATTCTTCTCTCTCCTGTCTCTCATCCTTTCTCTTTTATCCTGGCTCTTTTTCTTTTTTACTTTTAAGCAAAGTGTGTTGCACAAGCACAGAGTTGAGTTGTACTGAATGTGATTGCTGTTCCTAATAGAAATATTTTGATGCAGATGACTGTTTTGTACTAGGGAGCTACTGCATTTCAAGCGTCTATGTCATCAGAACAGGTTTGCAATTTTATATAACGTTTAATGTGTTCTTTTGTTCTTTGTTTGGATTTTCTTTCAGGGCACCTAGATGACGATGGATTGCCCCATGGATTCTGTACTGTCACCTATTCATCGACAGACAGATTTGAGGGAAACTTTGTGCATGGAGAAAAGAATGGCCGTGGCAAGTTCTTCTTTTTTGATGGAAGGTAGACAGTCTTTTTTTTTTCCTACATTCTGCCTCCTGCTTGCAGTGATACGAAACTAATCTGCGTTGGTTGTATTCTGCTGGATTTCTGGATAAAGTTTCTCATTTAAAACTGGAGCTGAAAGGTTTTCTCCACTGCTGCTATAGCCCTACCTTTGTGGGCTTGGGTCCTTTGTATCTGACATGATGCCTGGAGCTGTTTCCAGGTAGGAGAATGCAGCAGTGTGAGCTCTTTAGCACTGTAGAGTTATGAACTAATTGGGGACTGTAAGAACTGAGAGGTGGAAACCGTGCCGACAACAACTCGGACTACAAAGTTCAAGTCCATAAGTGCAGGTGGAATTCTTTGTTTGTCTTATAGCCCTATACAGAGTCTGCAGCTGGACTGGGAGCTCCCTGTGCCAGACCTCACGCACAGACGTAGGACCTTGGCAGAGGGGCTTTACCCTCTTCTTGGTCTTGAAAGTTGTTCAGTGGTTGAAGGGCTGAGTTAAATATGGTTTTGTTTCTAGCCCTGTCTAATCCTCCACAAGTTGCTTGTGGCCTGGTTTGTTTTCAGAAAAGCCCCTATCATTTCCACTCTCATCACTGGGAATTGTGACACTGAAGTTGGTCTAGGATGTGTTTTCTTCTCAGGTCTCCATATGAACACCTTGTACATCTTCCCCCCAACTGCAGCATTTCTCTCAGCAGTTGATCAGAACTTCCTCCAAAGGAGCAGCAGATGTATAAAGTGACAGGATTCTTCATGGTTTTGCAGCTGTCGGTGGCACTATGAATAGCAGCCGCTAAACTGACAGTCGTGCTGGGTCTACTCTCCTCCTGCTCAGTGAACTTCTGAGCAGGAGCAGAGGTATTGTGCTGCCTCAGTGAGTCAGCTCCTTGTCTGTACTTGCCTTTGCAATTGCTTCATACTGGGGATTGGTTTTTTTCCATGAGGAAGATAATGTATTTATTCAGTTATGCAGAAACTGATCGGGCCTCTAAGCTTGGATGGAGAAAAAACCCCACTGTTGGTAATGGTCATATTAAATCTTTGTGAGTAACTGAAAATCAGTACTGGCCAGCAGCTGACCTCTCTAAAATAGCCTTTTTTTAAAAAAAGTTGGCAGACAGTGTCTCTATGGACACATGTACATAATGCTTCTGTGCTTGTTGATGATCTCAGCAGAGCAGTTGCTGATTGTACAGTCAGAGAAACTGACCCGCTATTTTGTTTGTAGGGCTGCTTCTCCAAGTAATGCAGGGTACAAGCAGTGCTCTGTGGGAAAACTCAGACTGCTGCTGAGCCATTTCTGTACCATTTCAGTATTGCCAGTTTTTCTTTAAAAAAAAAAAATTGTAACCCTTAAAGCAATGGAATAGTTTGCTACTGTATGACTTCAGGAACTAATACAATGAAAATATACAAAACCAGCCTCTAAAGTTGTTTTGGAAAACGGGATATTTTTATAAACTGCCTTAAGCTTATTTTAATTTAGATAAATCAGCCTTAACTGAGCAGTGACTCTGGTTACTAAGAAGTTGCACCTCACCTAGCTATGCCCAGCTAGTAAGTTGCTCTCTGAAGCGGATGGCTCAGGTATCATGATGTGTTACAAGAAGAATGACCTGGCATAAAACAGTTTCCATTAGCTGTGCCATGGGTACATAGAGAAATTAATCCCTCAAATTTCTCCTGGCACCTCTCCCCTTACAGTATTGTGTGTTTTTGGTGCAGTAAGTGAGCTGGTTTCTGCATTCCTGGATCTGTTTCCCTCGCAGGGGCCAGCTGACAGCTGAACTGCTCTAAGTCTGTTGTTTGGGAATTGTTGAGTCCTGTCAGACACTGGACTAGCAGCAATGTAAGCGTTCTCATTTTTTGAGTGTTGGGAAATAGGATTGGCTGCCTGGCTGCCTTGTTTGCCTCAGGGAAAACTTTTCCCTTTACTGGAATAGCAGCCTGCCTTCCTGTTGGTTATTTAAGGGAATGGAAGCCTGGAATGAAATGTCTTTTTTTTTTTTTTTTTTTTTCCGTCCTTCCTCTGCAAAAATGCAACAAAACCCAACATACTTCTTTGGAGAGAGACGTTTCACCTCTGGCAAGCTCCCTGTTTTGGATCATGTACTCAAGCTTTCATTGGTGCTAATGCTTGCGGGAGTGCACTTTACAAAACACTTTGCCCAATGACTGTGAGCACGTTATTTTTAAGAAAAAGTTTTCAGTATTCCCATATAGAGGGGAAGGTGGGAGATCAGAGAGTGGGGGATGAATGGATCAGGATCTGTCGATGTAACTTAATACCTGGAAGGATATTGCAGTAAGTATTTCCTCCCCCTTTGCCCCCAACTCTTAACACTCGTTTATTTTTCAGGTAGTGGATACCCTAGTTTCCTTCTAGGCCTGGTGGATAATGGGAAATACATCTGATAAATCTTGACTTTAGTTAAACTTTGCATTTTCACAAACCAAGCAAAGTGGAGAAATATAGGCTAGCTCAGGGTTTGTATCAGCAGGATTTTGTCTACGGAAGACACAGAAACAGTTTATTCCTCCTGGTGCTGGTCAGGTCATTGCTGCAAGTATCTTGTCTGGATGGAGACATCACACTTTGAGAGCTTAAAAAGAGAGAAGAGGAGTGGGGTGGAGCAGAAATAACTCAAAAGCTGTGAAAAGTAGAAAAGTTTTAGAGAACCTAACTTGAAAGGTTGAAAGACATGGAGTTCCTTCATGAGTTATCTTTCTTTTGATTCCTTAGATGATATGAGAGTAGAAAGAGATGGATCTTTTGAATGTTGTTTGGCGTTTCAAACAATGAAAGAAAACCTAGAGAATGGAGTTACAGTAAGAGAAAAGTTGTTTTCTTTTTTTCCAGTGCTGAAACACTGTTGTAATTTAGCAACTTGTTAATTTCAATGAATGTCATTACAGATAACACTATGGTTTTTCTGTCTGTTTCATAATATAAACTGCCTCTTTTAAAGAGTAATGCTACATGTGGATTCTTGTGTAGTGCCAGCTACAATGATTTTTCATTGTGGTTTTCCAGAGAAGTAAGATTTACCTTCCTGCTCCCCTTCCCCTCGTTGCCCTCAAATTTAGTTGCAACTAGCAAACCCATAAGCATTTCAGACCCAGGGAATAGTGGTGCCTGGTGGGGAGCAGAGAAGAGAGATGCTGGAAGTGGTGTCCCAGCAAGGGACCCCTGGCAGCTGCCACCACCAAGCCTGTCTCTGCCCCGCAACAGCCTGGACTCTAGGGGAGAGGCCACCAAGAAAATGAAGAAAGGCTGCGTTTGTTGCAGTGGTGGCGTGTGTTTCGGGGAGGGTTGTAGGGTACTCAGCAACAGCAAACCAGGTGTCAACACTTACCTCCTTCTAGGGCCTGACTTTCTGGAAGGTTTCCCCTAAGCTTCTCTGTACCAATAATATGTAGCATGATGAGCAGAGGAGCAGGGTTGTGCTGTGCCTCATGTTGAGGCTTTGGGTTCACCTCTTAGAGAGGCAAATAATCTTCCACTGCTGTTGTCTTTCTCTCTTTACCAGCACTCTGGAAGGGTACTATGTTGATGATGCCCTGCAAGGCCAGGGAATCTACACTTATGAGGACGGAGTGGTCCTTCATGGCACATATGTGGATGGAGAGCTGAACGGACCAGCCCAGGAGTATGACAGCGACGGGCGGCTGATCTTCAAAGGGCAGTATAAAGACAACATTCGACATGGCGTTTGTTGGATTTATTACCCAGTAAGCCTGGCCACCTGCTTTCCTCCCTGCATAATAGTACCATTATGTATCTTTCTTTTCTCCCCAGCTGAATCAAATACCCACCACAACCCATCTAAAAGTCAACACACAAAAATCTGAGTGGAAGATCTGTGCATTCTGATTTTGAATAATTCAACATACAGTTAAACCCTTCTCAGTGTTGAGTGTTTGCCCAGTAGGCAGGATTCAGCCTGGATCTGAGATTCCTGGCTTATTTTCATCTTCCAGGGAACCCAACGCATTTGTGCATATGTCCTTGGGAAGGGCGGGCTGGTGATTTTGCCACTTCTTAGTGCTGACTGCAGGTGAGAAACACAGAAGCCATGAAAGCTATTGCAGCCTGCAGCTCTCATTTAGCTAGGAGGGAAAGCTTTGTCCATTTCTGAAGGGTATGTTGCAAATTCTGGCTTCACCCAACAAATCAGATGTAACTGGTGTGAGAGCTGTGCCTCTGACTGGAGTGTGGACAAGTGCTTTGCTCCTTAAGCAAGCCAGAGTTTTACCTTTCTCTTTCTTTGTAAACAGATACTCTTCTGGAAAACGCTGGAGAGATGTGTGGTGTGCTTTATAACCATGCTAGTTAGGACAATAATGGTTGTACTGATTTTTAGGATTTATGTAAATTTTTTTAAATTGTTATTGAGACTTACAGGGTGCTTCAGAGTTGAACCTTTCAATCTTGAGGTTGTGCTGAGGAGGGGAAAACATCTGCACGTAATCAAGCTGCTGGTCAAAACCCAATCTATTCCTGTGCTACATATTTCACGTACTTCAGTCGCAGATTGCTTTCAAATGCTCACCATTGGCTATTCATTTTATGTACTGGTTTTCCCTATTGCTGTTCAGCATGTGTTAGAATCAACAAATGCGTAGCGTACATTGCCAAACAAGTAGCAGTTTTTCAGTCCTAGTGTATAAAATACAGCTGACCCTGCAGGTCTTAGGTCTCTCATTTCATCTTCCAGCTGACAAAGTGGTGTACCTTTTGGAAATGTGCATATTTAGAGGTTGTTTATCATTATCATCTTGCCAGACTAAGGCATGCAAGGTGTTTAAATTAAAACAAACCACAAACCTTTGCCATGGAAGCAATGGTTTATGCATAGTTCTGTGCATGATGCTATGTGCACAAATTTTTACGCAAACTTAAGGCTCATTGTTCCTTATGTGGTATGTTTGAAGCTCTTTCATCCTTGGAGTTGAACAAAACAGTGTCACTCTGAAAGAGTCTGTGTGCAGTGATCTTGATCTAAATCAGTCTGTTTCCACATCACACTTCCTGGTTTTGCTCCAGGGTATTAGTTAAAGATGTTTCCTTGTCCTTTTTGAAATAAACACCTGAAGTCGTTAGACCTGTGCTAATCTATGCATCTCATTCTGTTATTCTGCAAATAGACCTAACTTGAGTTGCAAGCAAATCACAGATGGCAAAGCCCAGGGCTAAATTGTGTAAACCTTAGAGAGGAAAAGTGTTGCTGGTGATGGCTTTCAGCAAACAGTTGTTCTCACCAAGTACCACCTGACATAGTGGGGGGAGTCTGGGACAGAGAAGCTCACCAGTTGTCCAGCAAATCTTTTTCTTTTCATTTTTAAATAGGCACGACTCTTTTGATATACCAAAAACTAGCAGTGAGCAAGACAATGATTTTCATTTTTTCTTTCTTTCAGCACAGTATCATACTAAGAAAACTTGAGACAAAGTTTGTGTGTGACTTTGGGCCTTGGTTCACAGACTGTTCACATGAAAAATTTGCCAACTGAAACTCAGTATTTGTGTCATGTGTAAGGAAAGACCTTGGCTTTTGCCTATTTCAAACAGTGCAGAAAACCCCATTCATTTATTTTATCGGTTTTATCCTGACTGAAATGACTTCACTCTTCTTCCTGTGTGTGTTTCTCACTCGTTTTTGTGATCTTACATCTGAACTTACTGTTTGCTTCTTCAAAAAGTTGGGCAAAATCTTTTTAGTTTACTGAAGATAGTAAAGTGTAACTAAATGCTCTGCCTTTCTTTTTCTTACCCATGCTTTCAGGATGGAGGCAGCCTTGTGGGAGAAGTAAATGAAGAGGGGGAGATGACTGGAGAGAAGATAGCCTATGTGTACCCTGATGGAAAGACTGCGTATTCGGGAAGGTTCATAGATGGAGAAATGATAGAAGCAAAACTGGCAACTCTGACATCTGTAGAGGATGGGAAACCTCAGTTTGAAGTAGTACCAGGCAGTAAGTTCAGCTAACACAGAAACCTGTGTTCTCGCTACCAGCTCTTTGCTGCAAACAGCTTGGTTTCTATAATGGTCCCTATTAGACTCTCAAGACTGGCTGCGATGAGGTCATAAGTTTATTAGTGAGAAGCCCTTTTTCTAAATCATGAGGTTGGACAGAAAGGCACGTGGAGTGGTCCCTGTGCTCGGGGAACAGTCGGGCAGTGACCCATGGGGTGGTGCTGGTGGACTGCATTTTATAACCCTTCACTTGCACGCTTATGGGCACAGACCTGCCCGTCACACGCACCGTTGCCATCTGTGTCGGCATGAAAACCTGTCTAACCGTGTTAATGCTGGCACCGTTACAGGCTTTGTTTTGTTAGTAAAATAACTAAAAGTGGAGAGAGGGAGGCCGTGGTTTGGTTGTAGCCCGAGCAGTTGGGTTTGTGCAAGTGAATGTTCTCCCTGTGAATATTCTGGCATCTGCATTACAGAGCTGGAAGGACACAGGGATTGGAATTAGTGAGCTAGGTTCAGTTGGTGTCTAACAGTCTCATTCACCAGCACCCTTCAGTCTGCCTAGTCCTGCTGGTGGAAAGTGGCTGTGAAATGCTTGGGGTCAGGGTGGTACCTTCGAACCATGTAGCCAGTGCTGATCCTGCAGTAAAGTGGTGCCTTAGACCTATAGTTTTTTGTTGCACTGAGGTGTATGTGATGTTTTGGAGGTGAGTGGGTTGTGCTGCAGGCAGCGCCGTGAGTGATAAACAGGGACTATAAAGATTGGCTCACTCAGTAAGAAATAAGACCATAAAACACAGGGAAAAGGTGTTGAGAAGCAAATGCCTGTAACTTCTTATTTTTTAAATGTCTTGGTTGTGATGGCAAATCAAAATGTAACTTAGAAGAGCCTGTGAGAGGGTACAGTTGTGGTTTGTAAATAAGATTTAGGTAGACTCTGGAGGAAGCCGCCCTCAGCCAGAACAGACCTTGGACACCAGGGACAATTGCCTTTTAACAAACTTTGTAATACTGCATTTTGGGGGTTTTCCCCATCTTATTTCCACCAGCATCTTAACCTATCTCCAAGATAGTCCTCTGGCAGCTGATTGCAGAGTCATGTAAGGATACAATTAGAGCCATACCACTGAGTTGCTTATTAATGGCAGAAAATAAATGACTGTAGCAAGTGTACTTCATGACTGCTGAACGTTATCTTCTGGCTGAAGTCTCTACAGGATTCAGAGTAAAAAGCTTTCCATATTTGAAATAGTCCAAGATTTTTTATAATTAATGTGTTCTTGAATATATACTTTTAAATTTTGCTTTACTTTTTAATTTTAATTGGAGACTCTGGGAGAGTCAGTTTTGAAAGACTGCCCGGTCCTCCTTTAAAAATTGGTAGTTCGAAGAATTGTATCACCTTTTTGTGATAACAGTGCTACTCTAGTATGTTGAAGGGGAAAAAAAAAAACAAAAAACAGTATCTCACTGAAGACCTTTCACAGGTGTGGTTCTGTTTAATACTTTTTTTGGAAGCATAACATTTATTTCTTGCAGTCATTAAAATTTAATTTTTTAATGTCTTGATTGACTATGGGTTGCATTTGTTCAGTGGTGCCAATTAGTTTATTTTCTGTGTTGATTTCTGTTTTTTTTAGGCCCAATATACAGTTTTGACAAATCTACTTCATCCTGCATTTCTACAAATGCACTTCTTCCTGATCCTTACGAGTCAGAGAGGTAGGCCTCTTTTCTTCTCCTCTCTTTTCATATTGTCCATATTTATTCACTGTTACCTATTTAGGGCCTAATCTTGCAACCCTTTTCTTATTTAGAATTTAAAAGGAAACGCCTGTAAGGGTTTGTGGAATGGAACCCATTACTGCACATTAGTCAGTGTTTGACTTGATTGAATTTCTTTCTGATTCACACAATAAAGTAGCACACTAGTGGATATAACAGAGCAATACTTTTTAAGAGATTAAAGTAATTTCTTAGCATTTCAGAGCCACGTTCAGTCAAGTCCTGACCTCCACTAATAGCTCACGTCTACAATATTCTGAGAAAAAAGTACAGTTCTCTATTTTCTAGATATGTAACTCGCTCCAGGTTGCAGCGTGCCGCATCCGGTGCATCTCGCTGCATGGCATGCGTTGTTCAAAGTTTTCTCCCATCCCTACAGATGTAGCAAAGCAGCAAGAGTAAATCATCAAGCTGGAGAAAAGTGAGATACTGTTTGTGACAGCCCTGTGATGTCAAAACACGTTCCTCAGCAATTGTCTTATCATAGTCAGTGATATCTCTTTCGTGGCTATTCCACAGTTACACTTTTTACCTAGACTCTTAAGAAGCCTTGCTCTGTAGATATCTCTATTGTAGTCCTTTTCTGATACTTTGAAATAACTAAGTGATTAGTAAGATGCTGGCATTAATTTGCATCAGGTGCTTGCAGGTCTAGGGCTTCACCTTGAAAACTCTGGCTCTGTGAAGCAGTAATCTGTCCACATACACATCAGCAACCTCACCTTAGTGGGATCTCCGGGATTCAGGTATCGAGGGTCTTCCTGAGCTGAAGCTAACATTGAGCAGTAATGGTAGATTGTCACTTTAACAAAACAATAGTTTCAAACTAGTAGATGAAGTCAGCCCCCGCTTCCCACCAAATCTCCATTTTGCCAAAATAGAGAGAACATATGGAAGAAAGGAAGGAGGAGGAGTTGGCTTTTGAAGGTTTTGAATTATTATTATATTGAATTATTAGTCATTATGTCATTGGTGTTTGGTAATACTGCTTGAAAATGAAAACTGTAGCCAATCACTAATTCCGTGCCCATTTCCCCTTGTAGGGTGTACGTTGATGTCTCTCTCATTTCCAGTGCTGGAGAAGGATTGTTTTCTAAAATAGCAGCAGAAGCCAGTACGGTTATGTCCTTTTACAACGGAGTGCGAATTACACACCAGGAGGTAAAGGAGAGAAAAAAGTCAGTCTGAACTTTCATTGCTCCTTCTGAAATCTCCTTCTTACAGTAGGATTTTACACCCACCCCATTCCCACTCTTAAGATTTAATGTGATGGAGTTTAATTGAGAGAACATGTATGATCACCTGTATATATATATTAAAACAAAATTGTGTTTCTTTGTTTTTTTTTAATGACTTACAGGGAAAGCTTTAGTTGCATATATTGAAATGTTTGCTTTCAAACTGCTGGCAATGTTGACCCCTCCCCACACACACTGAATTTTTGTGTTGCAAACTAGGTAGACGGCAGAGACTGGGCCCTCAACGGAAATACAATATCCCTGGATGACGAAACAGTCATAGACGTGCCGGAGCCCTACAACCATGCCGCCAAGTACTGTGCCTCGCTGGGGCATAAGGCCAACCATTCTTTCACTCCTAACTGCACCTATGATCCGTAAGTAGAGTCCTGAGTTTTGGAGTGGAAGCTGCAGCCTGGCAATCTGGGCTCATGGGTTGTTTCTGGGAAGCCAGATGAGGAGCAGCTGGTCCAGGCACTGAAGAAGTTCCTGCTTACTTGGGCTGAGTTGGAAACTGGCTGGCATTGTGCGTACTTGATGACTCTTGGGACTTGAACCATGGAGTATCTTGAAGTTTGCAGCTGTGCTAATTCTGTTGTGAACTTTAGGAGCTGCCTCTTGATTCTGAAGTGCATAAGCACAGCTCTTTAAATCCTAGCTTGGCTAGGACTGTACCGTATCTGCTGAACTGCAGATGCTTGACCAGCACCGTCAAATGTGCTGTCATTTCTGAAAGTCCAAATATAAGCATCTTGCTGCTCTGCAGTTGGAAACTTTTGGTGTATATATTCACTCAAGAGTATAAATATTTTCATACCAATGTATAAACAAACAGACCTGTGGAGATACATATTTAGGAAACAGTTTTTCTTCATTAAATAAGCCAGTTCCCTTTACTGTGGGACCCTGGGAGAAGATGTACAGAAGAGTTATACTTGTTTGGTAGGTAACCTACACTGAGGAAATTGAGATGAGCAATTTTCCATGCTCTCCAGTCTCTCATAATTTGTGCTGTTTTCTTGTCATGCAGTTGTTTACCTCTGCAAGCCTGAGGCATGTGGCAGTGCTTAACTTTGTTTTATTTATTTATTACAAGCGAAGTTGCAGGACTGTGGAAAACCTTAACAGAGCTACACAAAGCTGCTTTAATATATAAATATTTTTGTCCTTTTTACTTAAGTCTTTATAAGGTTGACTCAAAGCCATCTACTCATCTGATACCAGATGATGTTGTGATATTACTCTGAACTGTGAGTGACTTCTGACCTAGAAAAGGGGCTAACGGAGTCTGTGAATTGACAGCTAAGCCTAGCAAGCATGTTTTGTTCTCTTGTCTAGGTTCGTTCATCCTCGTTTTGGGCCCATCAAGTGTATCCGTACCATCAGGGCTGTGGAGAAGGATGAAGAATTAACAGTGGCTTACGGATACGATCACAACCCGGTTGGGCAGAACGGGCCAGAAGCACCGGAGTGGTACCAGCTGGAACTGAAAGCTTTCCAGGCTGCCCAGCAAAAGTGAAATGGGAGCACCTTCTCGGTTCAGCAAACTGAAATAGAAACTTGGATCTATGCACTACCTTTATACTGAAAACTGGACAACCAGGGATTGTTCATGCTGTTGCATCATAACTTTGCATTCTGTGTTAAGAGATAAGTTTCTTGCATACTAACTAGGTTTGACTGTGTTACTCATAGCAGATTTAAAATTAGCTAGCGTTGCACCAGTCTTATCTGGAGAAATTATTTAATATTCTATACGAGATGTGATATTCTTTGGTAGCTTCTGCTTTTGCACCATATGCAAAGATGCCAAAAGACTAGACAGAAAACTAAAATGGGTATATCGTTCACTTTTAGTCGGCAGACTTAATGTTGCTCTATATCTGCCCAGGCATTATTGTGCAACTGCATTTTGCATATATGCCACTTGTGATGATAACAGTAATATTTTGATATTCTCTAATAGTAGCATAATATTGCCTTTTTAAACCTTTGATCTGAACCTTGCAATAGAGCAGTTTATTTAATAGCATATAGGAGGCTGGGTTTTAACTCCCCTTTCCTCTTGTCTGAACGTTGTTCTTTCTACAAATCCTCTTTTGCAGGAGAAAATCCTTTCTATCTAGTGGAAAGGCTTGTGTGTGTATGTGAGAGTGCTGTGTGTTGGTCTCTGTGGCTCTCTAAATAGTATAGCAACATGTCCAAACCTAATATTTATCTAGCCTGTACGGCTGGCTTATTTTATTTAATTTATGATTATGACAAGCAAATGAAGCTGTTCTTTGCATGAAGATTTTCTGAAAGGAGGAAAACGGATTCGCTTTTTGAAGGACTTTCAGAAGTACGTGTTCTGGAAGGCAAGCACGTTACTTGCATTAGTGTCCATGAGTTGGTTTGTGTTATTTCACCTGTTAAAGCAACCAGTTCTCAAAGCAGAAATTCTAGCAATGAGATGCTTGCGTCTCACATGAATTCTCTTAACGGAGGTGTAGGTATTTGAGGGCAGGCTGTAGCACTTGGTTACAGAGAGATGTATCTTTCGTATGTGTTCAGTCGACAAAATATAGCCTTGTAGCCGTCTTTTAGTAGTACTGTTTTAAGACGCAGTAAAATAATATAGTATGAGATCTCAAAATAAGATTTTTATTTTAAAAAAAAAAGATATGAAAATATTGTTTTTGAAAGACAAACAATGAATGTAAAAACATCACTCACTGCTCATATTTAGAAACAGCAGTCAATCCATAGCTTTGTTGCAGCCAGCAGTGGGGGCTTGTGAATATTCATCTGCAGGGCTGTGTTCTGGGGTTTTTTCAGGGGTAGGGAAATTGTTGTGCATTTTTTTCAGATGCTGTACCGGTCTTGCCTAATGCTGTATAAGAGAGAAATAACGTATCATCTCGGTGTGGATACCGGAGCCCTTCTGGGACTCTGATGTTCTCTTCTGGGTTTAGCAGCTTAGGAAAAAACTCAAAACGTGTTTGCAACACTTTCTTTCAATGTTTGTAGTTTTAAAAAGTTTGTATATATGTAACATAAACGATTTGGAAATCAGACCTACCTTTCTATTGCAACACATTTTGGTTGGTTGCTTGAACGGTCAGAAGTGTCTGGCTGTCTGGGAAGCTGGACATGGAGAATATGCTGGGTCGGTGCCTGCAAGTGGAAGGATGAGGTTGCTGTTTTGTGCAGTCTGAGAATGCTTGCTTTGGTACCTCTAATAAGAATCTCTATAACTTGGGGCTCTGTTTAGTCCCGCTGACTGATCACAAACCATTTCCAGCACCTCTCCATTTAAGCTTGCACAAAAGCTACCCCGTGCATGTGCTGGGGGCTGGGGAGAGAAGGTAGGCTCAGGGCTTTTTGACACTCTTCCAGCAGCAATCTGAATGTGAGCTTTGACACCACCCATCTCCTTACGCTGGAGACTCAGGCCACAGCTCCACTTCTCGTCCAAGGCAGGCGGCTGGCAGAGGGGACAGCTCAGGGACTTGGCTGAGTGTGCAGAGACAGAACAGCCTCACAGGTGAGGGAGAGTTGTCTAAGGCTGATGGGCAGCACAGCTTCGGCTGATGAGCCTCAGAGAGAAATATGCATGTCTTGATCTTTCCCTGCCTGCCCACAGGTTGTTATTTTAGGTCATTGCTGTTGAAGCCATTTGCAGAAAAGCGTGCCTCTCTGGTAGGAAGCTGCTGTGTGCATCCTGTGAATTATTCTGCCGGGACCGTGAAGTTTGCAAAGTTGAGGCTTGTGCTTAAGTGCAGGGAAGAGGAGAAGGAAGATACGTGACTGAACCCTGCTGTGAATGGGTTACCAGTCAATCCTTCCATGGTCTTGATAACCTGCTTTGGACTGCTGCCTTCTTTGTGCCCACTGGAGAATCGTGCTTAAAATGTTCTGATCTCTAGAGCTCCTTCAGCTTCATTCCTGATCTGTCTTAGGTTCCTCCTGTTATCTCCTCCTGTGTGGAGCTGCTTATATTTTAATAAATTTGTCAGCCTTCATGTTGCCTGATTTTTAGATAAATACAAGATAGGTGCTTGTTGCACATCAGGTTTGACGGTGGCATCCCAAAGTAGGGAAATTCTAGGAAAAAAAGGCACGGAGGTATCCTCCGTGTGTTCGCAGAACCTGTTCATGTGGTGACAGTCAAGCAGATTATCTCGCTCTTGCGTATGCTTGTAGCCCGGTAGTATGCCACAGCTGTGGCTATTGTCTCTGTTAGCTCTGCTGTCCTTTTTTTTTCTCTGCTCTGTTAAAATCTATTGGTCCTCCTATAGATCCCTTCTTCAGTGACCAACCTTCTATAAAAGTTGTGATTACAAAGCTGCTTTGGCTTGATTCAGGACCAAGCCTTCTAAGTCGTCTTTGTTTTCTTGTCCTTTCTGGTCTGTTAGAGTGGAGATGGTTGGGATGTTTTTTTTAACCACTGGGTAGCAAAAGGGCTCAGGGCTCATTGTGTCCTTCAGAGGTTTCTGAGAGGTGTGCGTTGGCAACCACAGGTTCAAACACAGGTTAGTTACAGAACTCCAAATAATGCCTTAACTTGGTCAACGTATTGCAGCTCAGCTTCTGGGGCTCACTGGATAGCGAGACCAGCCTAGAAAAACTATTTATCAGTAGTTACACGAGACCCACGCTAAAACCCGGTTTTAGTTTGGAGCAGGGCACGCAGTCGTTTTGCAGAGCAATCCATTTGAGTCTGTTGAATGCAGCTGACTATGGGCAAATATGCAATAAGTAAAGAAGCTCCACTTCTCAGAGTCTGGCCAAAGACTCGTCCTGTTGGCACAGAAACTGGAAGGAGAGCTGAGCCTGGGCGAGCAGCTGGCCCTTGGAATACCCGATGTGACTGAAGAGTGGCATAAGAAAACCCAGAATTGCTGCTTTTTTCAGGTACAGATCAGTTCCAAATATCTGCCTTTGGTCTGCAGTGCTGCACGTGGCTCCTCCGTGATGGGAGGGTTGTTACCTGAGCTCCTTTAGGAGAACAACCTATATCAGCCTCTATTAGATGCTGCTGATGGTCTCTTTAAAAAATAAAAACCCTAAATGGGTCCTCTTGCTAGGGCAGCACTGTTTTGTCACCAAGAATACATAAGCTTAGTTTTCTGGAGAAGTGGTTAATCTTGGAGATAAGAGCATGAGAAGCTACAGCTGAGAGCTACCTGCTGCTGGGTCACTCCTCTGGATAAGAGAGAAAAGGGCTTAGGCCTGGGAGGAGTGTCTCAAGTTGAGTTTCATGCTGTAATTTTACTTTTTGGGATCTACTAAAATACCTGGTTTTCCTTCACAAACATGAAAAAAGTTCTTTTTTCTTTTCTTTTTGCTAGTAATTAAAAAACCTTAACCTATATAAATACACATAAGTCCTAACTGTTGAAAAAGTCAAAGGAGATAGGTGGATGTGGCTCCTCAAGCGATCGGAGC
Organism: Coracias cyanogaster; assembly: GCA_033124195.1. Classification (NCBI taxonomy): domain Eukaryota; kingdom Metazoa; phylum Chordata; class Aves; order Coraciiformes; family Coraciidae; genus Coracias; species Coracias cyanogaster. Next base: position 28,218 of record JAVSBS010008850.1, on the reverse strand, counting down.
GAGAGCTGTGATAGCTTGTTGACTTTTCCCCCAGTTGCAGCAATACCCGCTGGGCTGGCCTGTGTGTTTCCCCAGACGCAGCTCCTGGGCCACTCGTGCAGGTTTCGAGACCTTTGGGAGGCCGGTTGTTCGGCCTCGTGAGGCTGCGTGTTCCAGGAGTGACTAGGGAGCCTTCTCCTTGGCTCTGGCTCTTCGGATGCGGAGCTTTCAGTGCCGCGCACGGTTGGCAGTGGCTGTGGGTTCTTTCCCAGGACTGCTGTGGTATGTTGCTGGTGTGAAAGTGAGAGCACCATCAGGGATTTCTCACCCTCTTGGCAGGCACCAGAGGAGCAGGGCAGCCAACGTGTCCCGTCTGGTACGAGGAACTGAGAAGCGGTGGAAATTTGCCGCTTTTCTCTTTCCTTCCCAGTTGGCTGCCCTCGTCCTTCAGTCCATGCTGGTGCGCATCACTTTGTTTGCACCAGGAACTGTGCGGTGTTGCTTCTGTCCCGGAGACCTCTGCAACTTCTATCCCTTCACTCCATTTGATTGTCCTTTTGGAAAACGCTGCCGTTGCGATGAGGTAACGAGTTGTACGGAGCCAGTTATCTGCTGCTTTGCGTTCCTCTGGCACAGCAGAACTGCTGGAGCCGTGGGTGCCAGAGGAATTCACCTCCAAGCGCTTAAAAAATAAAACAAACCCCAATTGCTTTGAAAGCAACGATGCTGAAGTGTCTCCTTACATGCTGAGGTGCTGCATTAGACGCCTCTTCCTCACACCGCGCTGCCGTATGCTGAGAGCATTTGGGCGAGGAACGCAGGCGTGGGAGCAGCTTTACCTGGGGGTGGAAGTGGGCTTCCCGCTCACCTGCGCCCCGGGGAGAGCTCGCTCCTTTTGCTTTGTGTACTGGAAACATGAGAACTATATTTTTGGACAAAGCATTTCTAAGCGGTCTTATAAGGGATATTTTTTTAAAAAAAAAAAAGGTGCAAGATTGAGTGCATGTTTACTTGCCCCAGATCAAAGGTTTTGAACACTGAGGTCACTGTTGAATGGACCCTCCTCTTGGCGCTCTTCTGTCTTCAGGCAATTGAAGCTCCTGCCCTCTTTCTCTACCAGTTTTACTGTAACTATATATTTTTTTTTTCCAGGAGAAATAGATATATACAAAAATTCTAAGCAATGAAATGTTCAAGCCATAAAATAATGAGTGTGGAAAGACCCTCTTCACAAGTTTTAACATATTTGTATGTAAAACAACGTTTGTATGAAATATTTTCATGGTAGAATGAATATTTAAAAAAAAAAAAGATGACAAAAGTTCCAGTAAGATCTAAACCAAATTTAAAAGGATGTCTTTTTGTAAGATGTAAGTGTAATTGATTACCAATAAGTAGAATTTTTTTTTTAAGGGGAGATGCAACAAATGATCTCTACAATTACAAATGGTCGTTTCTGCTATTTGGGGAAGTATTTATGCAGCATTAGACACGGCTGTCATAAATAATTGCAATAGCAAGGCCAGTCACATCTTCAGGACATACCTCTCAGCTTGTCCCTCCAAGACATTGTACAAACGGACCCATCCCTCCTTTCTGCAGATTTCCTCCTAGAAAAATTTTCCTACTCGTAACTGTACTGAATTTAACTCTTGAGCTAAGATCCAGGCTAAAATTGTGTATTACTTAACAGTTTCTGCTGGGCCTTCTGCTATTTTAATACTCTTCAGCCCATAATTACTGGGTGTCTCTGTTCTGAAGAACTAAGTGCTAAAGAATAATCCTTGGGGTGAGCTTATACACGTGTTAACAGTTAACCCCGGAGTATTTAACTTGTATACAGTACTTGATAGGTGTTTTATGACATTTGTACTCGAACTATGAGCCTTACTGAACATCTGTAGGTTTATTCATGACTTTTAAAAATGGATAACTCTAAGAAAGATGTTTACATGAATGATGATTGCCCTTCCTTTGATGTTATGAATGAGGTTTTTATAGTGTGTTTGAGTGTATGTGCAAGGAAGTAAGAAAAATGTTTCTGGGGAAAAATAGACTTGACAAACATTTGTAATAAGTGAATTTTAAAGATTGCTTTAATTGCGCTATGAAGGCAATGCAGATATTAAAATATTCAAGAGAACTGTCGTCTCTCCTTGTTTATTTGTGTGTCCTGGTTTTGGGCATCCTCTGCTTTCTCCCCCTTGCTTGTGGAGTGTGTGGTTGCTCTGCACCCACGTTTATTGCTGATGCCCAGGAGCAGGATTTGAACACAGTTAACAGGCTTCTAGGCCACACGACATTAATATAAGGAGAAACTTCTTTCCCGTGAGGGTGATGGAGCCCTGGAAGGGGCTGCCCAGAGAGGCTGTGGGGTTTCCTCTGGAGACTTTCAAAACCTGCTGGGTTGTGTTCCTGTACAACCTGCTCTAGACGACACTGCTCTGGCAGGGGGGTTGGACTGGATGATCTCCAGAGGTCCCTTCCAACCCTGCCATGCTGGGATTCTGTGATAGGGAACCAACAGAACACTCCTGACATCCCTGCCTTGCCTTTTTTCCAGCACCTCTGCTGATTTTGTTTCTCAGTGCACGTAACAAGGGCTTTAGTTGTGTCACGGGATGGAAGAACAACCCACCTGTGTATGCCAAAGTGTCTTCCAACGGTTGTATTTCAAAAGATGCGCTGGTGTATTTTTCTCTTGCTGTTGCTGAGCCTGAGGCATGAAGTGTTACAGCCCCAGTGAGCCAACAGTTTTCCACCCAGACCACATCTACCTGAGACGCTTCAATCGTGGCAGCCTGATCCACCTGTTGGTAGGTTTGATGCTCTCCGGTGGGTCCATGAGCATCCACCTGACGTGCTTTCCTACCCAGGTTCTCTACCCGAGCGGTAATATCCTGCCAGACGCTCTGCTTCCACTGCTGCAACCACCCGCGCAGGGCCTCTGCCACCGTCCCTGAGCTGCTGTAGAGACCGAGCGCCGAGATGCCCCGGGAGGGCTCCCGGGCTGCCGGGGCGGGGGTGGCCGCTCCCGTCGGGCGGAGCAGCCGCGTACCCGGCGCGGCTGCGGGCGGCTCTCGGCGCGGCGGAGCCTCTCCCAACCTCCTCGGCTTCTCTCCGCACCGACTCTTGGCACTTTTGCTCCCCGCGGAGGCGGAGCCGGAGCTTTTCCCCGGACCTGCCCCGCTTGCCGGGCTACGGGGCTCCCGGAGCAGCGCCGGTGAGGGCCGGGCCGGGCGCCGCCGGGCTCTCCGCCACGCCGCAGGTGAGGAACCGGGGCGGGCGCGGCGCTTCCTGGGTCCCGGCGGGCGGGGACAGACGGACGGACAACGGACAGGCCTCCTCGGTGCCTCTTCCCCCGGGGTTGTCGCAGCGCGCCTGGGGAAGGGCAGCAGCGGCGGGGCGAGCCGGGGCATCACCCCCCGCCCCGGGGAGATCTCGGGGGGCTCCGCGGTTTCTCAAAAGCCCTGCTCACCTGTGCTGGCTTGCTGCCGGTGGGAAGAGCCCAGCTCTGCACTGCTGGGGGGTGCTGATGCTCCCCTCCCTTCTTTCTCCTGCCCAGGAAAAGCTGTTCTCCCCTTCACTGGAGGGCCACGGCGCGGCTTTCCCGTCCCCCCGTCGGGGGGTTTATGCGTGGATTAAAGCAGAATGGATCGCTATCGCTATTTCGTCTTTAACCAGAGGAACATGGTCGTGCTGGGGCTGTTCCAGATCGCCCTCAGCACGCTATGCGTTGGCAGTGGGTTCATAGATGGCCTTTTCAGAATGGAGTCTCAGCTGAGCAAAACCAGAGCGCCAATTTGGGCTGGGATGGTAAAGTTGCACACTCTATTCTTTATTTTGTGGTTTTTTCCCCCCATCTCTGCCTACTAGTACTCATCTTGAGGGTGGGATATGCCTAGTGGTGGCATTAGGTGGGATGGGTTTAGTGGTGACCTGGCAGTGCTGGGTTATCAGTTGGACTTGATGATCTTAAAGGTCTTTTCCCAACAAAATGATTCTATGACTTCTTGCCAGCTCTTTCCTGGTTTCCTGCTTTGAACCCAGATAACAAGTTTCCTTATCATGGTATAGATGGGAGAGTACAAGCAGACTTTCCTCTGAAGGAGCTCAATGAAATACATTTCTACAGGATAATGTAGTTTGGGTAGATGAACATCTGGGCCATCATCTGTGTCCCACAGCACAATGCCACTAATTCTCTGTACCACAACGAGGAGCAGGCAGTGGGCATCTTCACTCGCTGGCGTTCCATACCCTGATGGCACTGTCCATACCCTGGTGAGACACCACAAGGGAGCTGGAATGGAGAAGTCTCTTCCATCTGGAGGCTGGCCATCTCCTTTCCGTAATACCTTTCTTCCATCTACAAGATACATAAGGACTTGGGAAAGCAGTGCACATTCTTAGCCCTTTAATCAGACTTATTGAATCAGTTTTATTATTGAGCCAGAGCCCTAAAGGCAGTCAGAAGATTGCTGCTGTGGGGGTAGCGAGTGGGCAAGATGCATTTTATAGTGTCCCACCCCTAGGAGATGCCACAGCGGAAAAATGGAAGAAATCAAAATTTCTCTTTCCATTTCTGACCTAAGTTACTCTGATCCAAGCATGGAAAACGAGACCCTTTCATCTGCTCTGTAGTAGTTTATCTTCTGAATCTGATACTTGTCTCCCAGTTACCAATTCTTCTGTGTCCTGCAGGTGATGGGTGTCCCAGGTGTCCTGGCTTTGTTTTCCTCTCAGAGGAAGAATCCACTGCTGGTAAGCCGGGAGGTAGGAGGACTGTGTGTGTAGGGGGCAAAATATTGTTGGAGCAATTGAAAACCATTTTGGTAGGGAGGGAGCTGCTGGTCCTCCTTCAGGATTGAGAGCTTTTTGCCTCCAGTTTATCTTTATAAAAGCTGCCACATTCCTAAGCAAAAGGAGGTCTTACCTCACTTTCTGCTGCAGCAGATGAGCAGTGACTCTAATAACAAGCAAAAGTCTGTAAAAACGCTTGCTTTTTTGTTTGGCGTTTTGTATTTTTGTTTGGTGCTCCTGTTATTAAGGATGGTGTGCACTAAAATATGAAACAAGGTGGTTGACTTGCATTTCCTGGGCAGGTCTCTGCAGACGTGGAAACTGCAACAGGGGATATTGTTTATAAATAAGAGATCTCTAAGAACAAAGCCTTTGTGTTGAGCTGGCACTTGTGGTTAGCGTTTGGGACCCACTTGTAGCTCAGAAATTTGGTATCATGGAAACCTTTCCTGCTCTGTGTTTGGCTTCCAAATAACTGTTGCTACTGGGTATTTTTCAGTGTTATGGGCGGTCAAAGGCTAATACCTGCAACGCTTGTTAGGACATTTTGTCCGTATTCCTTGCATTGATTTGTCAGTGCATAGTTTTAATTCTTGCTCCCCTTCTTTTCTCCTTGAATTTCTCCATCTAGGTGAACGTGCTGATAGTTGCTTCCATAATCTCTTGCGTTGCCATCCTCATCGTAATAGTTTATAGCTCCCTCACACTAAACTATGGTGAAGAGGAGGAGCTGAGCTCTTCCCCAGTCCACGTAATCCACACCGTAAGTATTGATATCATGCTTATTACTGGGGAACATGACCGTGTTAATCTGCAAACATGACTAGGCATGACTTGGAAACAGAACCAGACTTGCAGAGTGCCTACCTTAGAGTTTGAAGTGGTGCCTGCAGCAGGGCACTTGTTACAAAAATTTGGGTAGGTCTACACCTAAGTTAGCTACAGAAAACCACAAAATCCACACAGGTCTAGATAGACATTTCACAGCTAGCTCCTGCCGTTTGCTGCTGCTGCAGTGTGGCCAGTACTACTACGGCTGGGTTATCTGCTGCTGCTGCTGCGTGGGTTTGGGTTGTTCCAGGAAAATATCATGGTGCTGCTCATGAAAAGGGGCAGGTGCTGGCTGTGTCCCTGGCCTGGTTTGAGACAGCAATTGCCAGGCTTGAATCCTTCTCAGCATGTACCTCAGGTGAGAAAGTTACCGCAGTTACAGGTCAGCTGGTTAAAACCGAGTTTTGTTTCACATAAAGCTGAAAAGGAGTGACTTGACCCTTTTGTACCTCAAAGTGGGTACAAGCGATGGCTCCCTGTGGGGAGGAAGACATTCCAGGGTAGATGAAACTGTTCATTAGTTTATCGCAGGACAAATTGAAAGGTGAAGCTGCCGAAGTGCAATGTAGCAAGAAGACATTTCTCCTATTCAGTGTGAAGAGGAGCAGCGATTCCGCGGGTTTCTACTCACTGTTAAAGCTATTTCCAAACCTGGCGCTGTTGCACAATGCCTTACATTTAATCAGAAGCCTTATTTTAGTGCTTGCTCTTTTACTATTTGAGGTTCACACTTGGCTTGTTCCTCAGAGCACAGGAGGAAAAGCCTTAAATAACACTGACTCTGAATCAATCGCCTACGATGCAATTGCAGTGTTCTCGCAGTCATTAGAAGGTTGGTGGTTTTTTTGGTGGAGAGCTTCACTTTTTTGATGTGGCTTTAACATTTCCTTTTCTGCTTCCAGAAGTTCATACTTAATAAAGTAGTCAAGGGTGCTAACGTAACCATGCTAGCTGCGTCTGTCTGCAGTGCTTTTGTCGTGCTGGTGATGGCTTACTTGGGATGCCGGAGTCTTCCACGCTGCTCGTGCTACGACAGTGTAACTGGGATGGTGAGTGAGGGGCCCAGGGCACCCACTTGTTGGTATTGAGGGTGGGCAGGAGGGGGAGAAACTGGGAAGAAGGTGTGTTTTCCTTCTATAAACCTAGCCTCAGCTCTACCTCAGTCATCCAGGGCAAATGGTAAGAAATAAAGCAGATGTTAGAAGGGTTTTAGAGTTTTTGTATTTTTCTCTTTTACTACCTCCCTCTTATTTCCAGTCTTGTGTAAGACCTTGCATAAGTTGTCTCTGCTTTCCAAACCGTTAGTGCTGAAGCTGCTGTGGTCCCATTTTCAGTGAATTCCTGCACTCCTCAAAACCTGCTCTTTCTTCTCTCATCCTTAAACCAATGATTGCTCCTGGTACAGCACTTCAGAGACTTACTGATACTTACCCACTAAGATGCCTATTTCCTACAACTACAAATTCAACAATAAAAATATCCCTTGTACCTTGCATGAAGTGTAGGGGAGACAACACACCACATTTTACTGCTAATTTATGAGGACTCCACCTCAAGTGACGGGGCACACGCTGTGTGTCTCTGCTAAGTGAGCTCAGTAATACCAGCTACTTCTCCATTGGAGTAATTCTGATGCTGTATTAAACACATACATCCAATCATCTCATTTGATAAGGAATTAATGGGTACAGGTTACAAGGCAGCTGTTCTTGACTAAAGATACCAAGTGTGTGATGTGAGCCTGCTTTAAATTTTCACACAGAAGCTTGTTGGGAGGAGTGGACCACTCAGAATTTTAAAATGAGTTCAGGTATATCTTCTTGAACAAACTCACAGGTGAGGTTTTTGATGGCGGTGTTTCTTCACAGGAATGGTTGCAACCCAGTGAGGACCAAGATCAGGCTGTGGAAATGGTTTGTGCAGTGCAAAGTGAGTAACTCTTTCCCTCCGTGTGTTTGGCTATTCACCAGGGACATGGAAGGAGCATCCTGAATAAGCTTCACATCCCAGGCCAAAATCCTGATAACCAAAATACTCCAAGCCAAAAGGAGCTCAGGATTTTGTGCAAGTGTCTACACCAGGTTTAACAGCTTCTTCTCTCTTTCCCCACACAGGCCCTGGGGACAGAATTTTTAACTGTCCGGATCGGTTTCCAGCCCGGGACTTGGATGCAGAGGAAGACACAGCAAAACCTCCACCATATATCAGAATGGCTTGAAAAAGTGGTTGAACATTATAACGCTACTAGACTAAAAATGTGGCAAGACAGATGTACTAAGTTCTTCATCTTTCAAGATGGTTATGCACTTTTCCTCGGCCTTTTGAAAATCACACACAGAGAGAACCATTGAAATGCCCAACGTTCAGCAAAGCTCGCAGTACAAAGGGGAAGATCTGCAGATGGTTTGGGGACCTTGTGACTTTATATAGTTAAAATACCTCATTGCCTCTAGAAAGTGTGAGCATTTTTCTCCAGCTTTTGTACTTAAATCAGGTTTTATTCCACTGGAATTCAACATGCAGTTTGTCTAGCAGTGCTAGCCTTAGGCATTTAAATATTAAATACAATTACTTTTTAAAATAAACTGGTTGTGGACTATTTCCCCCCTCCAACAGCTATCTCAATTTCTCCCCTTTACCCCCATGAATTACTTTGATGATATAATAGTGTGCAAAGGACAATACTAGAATCATAATGACTGGAAAGGACCACCAGGATCATCAAGTCCAACCTTCATCCTAACGTCTCTCTAGCCACTAGACCATAGCCTCAAGTGCTACAGCTACTCATTTTTTAAACACCTCCAGGTCAAGCACTCTGAAGCTCAATAGTGAAGTAGGAGCTTCAGAGTGCTTTTCCTTTTCTTCTTGGCGGGGATAGGGGCAGGTGAAGTTTATGATACAAAGCCTTGACAATGCCATTCAGGTGTTTCTATCAAAACGGGGATTCTGTGGGGTGTACCTGTGTTGGTACCTTTAGTTTTAGTGCTGAAGTGTAGTGCCAGAGTGTGATAGGAACTGGAGTTGCAGTAGCCCCTCTTACAGAGTAACTTAGATACTCTGAATTCAGTTGAGGTTTTTCTTTGTTAATTTTGGAGACTGAAAGTTTAAAAAAAATGCTAATTTTGGGGCCCATTCTGTCAAAACTTATTACATATCTAGATCAAAATCCTCTGTTGGAGGTTCTCCTGGTCCTCTTGACCAAAGAACTACAGCTTCCAGTCAACTTCCATCAACTCCTGAGGTACATAAAATTCCTGTATGTACTTCATGATTCACTTTTGGGTAGGCTCAGAGGTGTCTGTCAGGTGATTATCTGGCCTGCAGGCTTTGAGCATGAAGTGGTAGATTATTTACCTCATAGTGTAGATTAACACGGCACGTTCATTTGAACAGGACTTGGCAAGTAAGCTCTCGATTTGAGAAAGTGCTTTGAGCAGTAGCACAAGTCATGCCCACCATGAGGCGTGTAACTCCAGGAAAGATCTCAGATAAAATTTATCTTATTGCAGCACATAAAGGGCCTTTCCTGTTCTCAAAAGAAGAGGGAATTAAAGTGTTCTTGATTTTTTTTTTTTTAGAGACTGAAGTCTTTTTCATAACACTAGTAAAGGGACTCTGCTACCTAAATGAAGACCTTCACCTGATGAAAGCACTGTACAGACAAAATGCCGGCTTACCAAGTATAAGTGCTCCATTACTGTCTTGAAGCGTTAGAATTGTTAATGGCTGGGACTATAAAGGCAGTCAGATCAGGAGAACAGCCCAAACCCCTGGCCTCCCTTGGCAGCCCTCCTCTGGTCACACATTGCTTCCTGTGCTGCCCAGCTTTGGCTGGAGGAGCAGCCCCCATTCCGTGGTGCTCAGGCCAGCACCTTAACTCAGGGCTGCTACGTGCCACAGTCACCAAATTCTTTCTGTCTTTGGCTGTAAACACCTTTATATGTTTGCCTACACCAATCAAAACACAGTTGGTGTCATTGCAGATGTCCATTTGAAGATATCAATGCTTAATTTATGATATTAAAGTCATTCAAACGTGCCTTCTTCTCTGGTATAGTGCTGTCAGCAAGCATCAAAGCACCAAGCGTGACTGCTTTCCCCATCCTTGGATGCTTCTGGCATAACTCCAAACAGTCTGCGATGAAATGCTGGGGGTTTTTCTCCTCGATTCACATAAACCACTGTTCTCGTACATTAAAAGAAAGTGAGGCTCCCCATGAGGCTCTTGTGATTATTAATAGCTAAAAGCAGCATGGCTTTGATTCTCCTTTATTCTAAAACAGATTTTTGCCTTTGAAAGGAGAAACTTGCTGGAAGTCGGTTGTTGCTAAAATGCACCGCTTAGCATCGTTTCTGGGTGGAAGCCATGGTCCCATCCAGCAATGCTGTTCTGTAGCCAGTCATTACAGATGGTACATACCAAGTATAATTCTACCCTCTTTTAGTTTAAAACCATTGCCCATCGTCCTGTCACTACAGGCCCTTCTAAGATTGTTCCCGGGCCTTCTTATAGGGCCCCCTTTAAGTACTAAAAGGCCAGAATAAGGTCTCCCTGGAGCTTTCTTTTCTCCAGGATGAGCAACCCCAACATTCTCAGCCTTTCTTCACAGGAGATGTGTTCCAACCCTCTGATCTTCTTTTTGTGGCCCTAAATTTTATTGCAAGCATGCAGAGAATCCGTGTCACTGGTCCTTGTTGGAATGCAGCACTGCTTCCATCGACTCAGAAGGAGAACACCTGAGATGCAGGCGGGAAAACCTGTGGCTAGTCTGCAGGGCAGAGGCAACTGCGAGTCAGGTCCTCCCAGGCAGCTTTCAAAGCAGTCATCGGTGGCCTTTAGTGTCAGGCAGAGCTCTGCCAGCGTGGCAAGTACTCCTTTGGCTGTGAAATAGCTTTAACAGCGGATACAGAAGTATGAGCGTGTAAAAGGGAAGTATGCCCTGTGCTCCTTCTAAATAAAAAGGTGTGTAATTGATTCAGCAGCAGCCGTAAGGCCCTGTTTCTTTTTAAAGTCCTTCCAGAGGTGCAATTGCAGCATCGCTGTCACAATACCAGCACCTAAGATCGCTTACAGACACACAATTTCAACAGTTCTTTCTACAAAAAAAAAGGGAGTTTCTAGAAAAGGAGAAGCTGCAATATGGAAATTGGTGGAACCTGCATAGCAATTTAATGCCACTCCCTCTAACTGGTTAGCATTGCGGAAAATATATCCCTGATTGCAGCTTCCCGGGCTATATTTAGTAGCCCTCTCCACATACCAGTTACGGTGCCTTCCCAGACTCTGCCTGGTCTCCAGGGAGTTTTCACGGTTTGCATCAGCCTCAACTTTCGCTGCTGGAAGTCAGATGGATTGTTATTCATTATGCATAGCACCTCCAGTAGAACTGGCCTCACCATTTGTTCCCCACAGACTTTTCCTCGTTGGCAAGATCCCAGAAACTGAGCTGACTTCCCTGGTCCCTCCCAGCACTGCAAGATTTCCCCTTTGGTGTGGGCAAAGGCCCGTGGCTGCTGAAGGGAGGTATGGTTACCCACTGTGGTGAGGTGTGGGTGTAGCCATGGGTACACCTCAGCACAATGCCTGCAGAATAATGAGAACTAAACCCGGGGGGGGGGGGGGTGGGGAAGAAATTCCAGGTTCCACCTGAGCCCAGAGCTTGTTCCACACCAAAACACCCTGCACACATGGGTGCTGCACCTTTGTCTCACACCCCTTATTCTTCATTGCTCAGAAATAGAAGTAACTTGGCATTCTGAAGAGGAGTGACAGATGCAAACATGTCCCCCAGAGCTCCTTGAGGCCAAACATCCAGTTCTTGGGTGTGTTAGAAACTGCCGATCCAAGCGGAGCAGCCTGTGGGCAGGACACCAGGACCTTGCTTTTAATGTGGGTTATGGACGCTGGTTACACAGATGCCAAGCACTTTGTGCTCATTTTCTGTTAGCATTATTTGTATTAAGTCAGAGACAAGGCATTCACATCCAAAAACCTGTTTTTTTCTACCTTGAGTAAGCTTAAGCCAAACATTACCCTACTCCCTGATGCATGGAAGGTGCACAAAATCCCCAGCCTATAAAAGCAAAGGCTGCCAGCCCCTCCGTTAACAGTGGCCAGAGTTAATCACAGGGCGTAATCAGAAGGTTAATCAGGGAAGCTGGTTCTGTGAGTTAATGTTCAGCTAAGGACAAAGTATTTGCTGAAGCTGTTTCCCACACAGAAAGGGCTACAAGGTGCTGGGGGAGGAGGGGAAGAAAAGGGGGAGGTCTTCATCAAGGCAAGAACCACAGAACTTTTCCAGGTACGTTTTTGACAAGTAGCTTGTTTGGGAATTTTTTTTTTGTAGCTTCACTTCCAGTCTTGTAATCCAGCACTTACATGGTGCTCTTTAACAGGAACATTTCGCTTTTGCTCTCAGTCTTATTGAATAGTACGAATGGCTTCAGCCTGACGTGGTGTGCACTCACACTCCTATGCAAGCTCCAGATCTGCTGGTGCAGCTCCTGCCCTGTGCGAGTCAGGGCAGTGGTAAGCAGTCAGCTCGGCAGGGCACAAATCTCTTTCTCCTTCCCTGGTAAAAGGCAGTGAGAAGCCAGGGGATGAAAAAAAAAAAAAACAACCCAGCTCTGTGTGCTCCATAGTCCTGCCTGCTCGAGCATGAAGTACTTAAAAATTTATGTTAAACTTCACTGTAGATGAACTGCCCTAAAATATTTCCTGTGAGGCATGACTTCAGGAATACGTATTTCTTGCTTCTTAAAGGAAATATATAAGCCGTTTAATGCACAAGAGTACTAGTTTTATAGCAGAAGGGTTACCTGGCTCGCTAAATGCAGAGCTTCTCCCCAAGCCTTTGCTGGGTCTCAGTGGCTCTGGCACAGCAGTTTCTCGCATCAGCATCCCTGGCTGGCTGCTTGCTTCTCATCCAGCAACCTGTGGTACACGCAAATATACTGCTCGCTGAAAGCAGACAGAGCCTTGAAAGAGCAGGGCAAGGGCAGGAGGAATAGTCAATGAAAACACAGATACGTTCTGAAAAGAGAAAGGGGTGTTGGCCCGCAGCTGAAAGGAGGAAGGCTTTATTTTCCTTTTTTTTTCAACAGTCAGAAGAAACCTCTCTTACTATGTAACTGAAGCACAGCACGCACTTTTTTGAGTCTGTCTGCTTTTATGGGCTTTCCCTCCCCAATCAGAGTTAAGTCCAAGGACTTTTCCCTATATTTACACAATCTTAGTGCTGGAGAATCATAGAATCACATCTCAAGTTGGAAGGGACCCATAAGGATCAAAAGAAATCGTGCAAACAGCATTTCCCAGCCTTCCTTAGCTGCTTTTCTCTGAAGACAGCAACAGCTTTGTCCCTCACCTCTGCAGGTCAATCCAACTGAAACACACTATAAAACGACATAGTTTCACTTGCACTTTCTGAGCTGCTGCAGTAATGTCCTTTTTTTTTTTTTTTCTTTTTCCAATTACAGCTTCAGTACTACCAGAAACATGTGCATTCTTTTTAATTGACGTGACATTTATATATCATCTTAATTAAAAAAATAAATGACTTCACAATTCATGTTGTGACTTCTGTCTACTTCATGGTTTTAAATGCATTAATCACATTTTTAAAAGCAATATTAGTTGAGATATATATATATACACACACACACATATATATATAGTCTTTATACTGTTAGAGTACATGCAAATACTGTTAAGCCCTTGCTCTACTCAGTAACCATGAGATAGCTTTAGGCTTATGGCTGATATTCTCATTTGCCAGGCTCTTTGCCTGAACTGTATCTCCTAGGAATCTCTTCTGTGTCTCTTATTTTGCTTTGAGCAGGCAGCCTCACAACCCTGAATTGTCTTTGCTACATCAAAGAGCCCTTCACCCATAAAGCCTGAGAGCTGGAGCTACCAAAGCAGATGCTAGTGCTGGAGTCCCACCGATGTCATGTACCACACGGTCACCACAGGGAAAAGCTGTAATTGTGTACAACACCCACCCCTGCGCAGGGTTGCATTACATTGCCGAAGTATGCATGCTTATGGCGCCCCTCCAAAATATATATGTGAATATACATATTTTTCTGGCCATCGTCTCATCTAGAAAGATCACCTATATCTTTTATCTATTTATATATCATCACCTACCACCATGCGTAAAAATGAAATAGACCTAGTCAATGAAAGCTGAAGCTTCTGAAGCGAATTATGTCACTTCAGATGCGATTTGAGAAAAAGAACAATGATTGAAAGCCTTAGGAGACACTCACAAGGGCTGCCAACATTGTGCTTTTTAACAGCACCATCACAGTGACTCAGATACAAGCTCGGGACTGAAGTTCGTACTTCATGGTAGTGGTGAGGATGAATAATCACATACAGGAACTTGAAAACCCCCTCTGATTAGCAAATGGTTTTTTATCTGCAGCTGACTCTTTAGTTGCTGAAGCCGGGAGACCTTCATTGCCTCTGATTTATGAGGGGGTTAAAAATATCTTGAAGTAAATGGAAAAGCTGTTGCGTGTGTTTTAGGGTAATTTTAATCTTTTTCTCATTGTGTGCCCTTCCTGGAACAAGCAAAGCGCCAGGGATTGGAGGCCTACAAAGGCCAGGAAGAACAGCAGCGGCACCTCAATGCCCCTGAGCAGTTAGAGTTTTCCTGCACAGGGGTGGGTGTGGGGGTGACCAGGCTTTGGCACAAGAGCAGCCGAGGATGCCAACCCTTACCTCCACCTTTCCGCAGCAGCCCCAACCCAAGCCTGCCTGCCCCAGTTTCAGGGAGGACATCAGCCTTTTGGGGAGAGGCAGGGCTGGGGGGTGTCCCCTGGGTGGGCAGGGGCTGGAAATCTTGGCTGATCAGGCTTTTACTGGCCAAAAGCCCAAAAAAATCTGTGCCCAGAAGTTTAGGGATGAGTATAAGTGCAAGGTCAGCACATAACACGTGTTCCCCTGCCCATCACCACCTACTTGTAGCCGGGAGCCCCCCTCCCACCCATTAGGCACATGCCAGAATAATTTCTCTTCCATTAATGTGTATAATTTTTTGTTAAACCTTCAGAAAATCCCAACGGCCCCACCACCCCATGGCCAGGGCTTCCGGTTTAATTGTGGTGCGTAAAAGACAACATAATTTTGCTTGATCTCATCTTCTCTCAGCTTCTCGCAGTAGCAGAAAATGTTGGGTGTTTTGTTGGGTTTTTTTTTTTCCTTTAAGAAGGCTGAAGAGGGGGTTTTAAAACATATTCAGCATCCTGCACATCATTACCAAGATGGTGACGTCAGCTTGCTGCCACACAGGGAACAAGGGAGCCGAAGGAAAGCTTCTCCAGCTCCAGGGCTCTGCAGGCAAGGTGACAACCGAGATTCAGCTGGGCCACTTGGCCACCGGAGAGGAAAAAAATGGCCTTTGAGCATGGCCTCTGCTTTACGCCGCGTGATTTAAATGCACAGTATGATGGTTTGAAAAATAAATAACTAAAAATAGTCATTAAGAGGGAGTTTACCCTATTGCCTCATGACAGAGCCTGGTTTCTGCCTGTGACCTTCTCAAAGGGGCAATGCAAACATTAAAAAATAATTTAAAAAAAAAAAGGAAGTACTGAGCTAAGATCATGGTCTCATGACTCTTTTGAGACACTCACATTCACACCAGCTGTCACTTCCCTTTTATTCGGTACCTCTGTGTATGCATGCACACGTGTGTATGAAAAATGTAGGCTGTAATCATGCAGGCTCCATGTTATTCTGATTTTCTGTGCTCGGAAATAAAAAAGAAATCTGTGCAACACCTCTCTGTTTTTCAAAGGTTTGACGGCATCTGAAACAGAAAAGTCCATTTAAGAAGGAGCTTATAAGCTGTAAGGAAGACAACACTCTATTTTTTTTTCTTTTTAATTTGACACTCTGTGAACCTCCTACTGAAAAATATTAGTATTATTAGAAAGAAAAAAACCCTCACCATTATCTTCCAGACTGAAGATCTGACTGTTTAATGTACTGTTTTTACACTCAAAAACAGAGGCTGCAGTACTATGAAGAGAATTACTCGTTTCAAACCAATGATGGATGATGATAGGCAGATAAAAGGAGAAAGGGGCCCCTTGAGCTCTTCGGTGTTGTCAAATGGAGTTGCTTTTCCTTGATTCTCTGGGAGACCTGAAGATTCTGGTGGGGTTTTTGTTGTTGTTTCTAGATGCGTAAGCAAAGTCTGTTTTCGCACTCCATCACTTGATAGAAACAGCCATCCCGAGACCCAGGTGCACCCTACAGGTTTCAAAACAAGGTGCAAGCAGACTGCTATCCACAACACGCACTCTCTTACTGTGTATTATTATATAAATAAATACATGTATATATATATTTAAGATAGCACATTTATTTCAAAGCCAATCTTATTAATTTGGGGGAAGACACAACAGGTCACTTCTTTTTTGAATGCTTTAACCCGGCAATACCGCTGTCGTACACCTGACAGTAAAGTGAGTTGCAAGTGCTGCTATTCCCAAAAAAACCCCAACAACAAACAGAAAAGGTTGAGGGAAGGGTGCAGCGCGTTTGTTCGGTGCCATGCGTCCGTCTGCTGGGGACAGGTGAAGCTGCTCTTGATGGAGCTGGAGGTTCTGAACAGCCTTTTCCACTGAGGCGAGCCTGGAACGCTTCTGCTGGTGGTAAGAGCGTGTCAAACAGTGTGCGCGCTATTTGGCCCGTTACCTCCGGCCGCTGTCTGATCTTCTCACTCGCAGTTGCCACCACAAGCCATGTCTCCGGTCAATGGTCACCACTGTACCTCTCAGTCTCCTGGCCTCAGCCACATGATGTCAATTCCAGGTGCTTTTTTGTTTTTTTTTCAAACAAATCAACCCTCAAACTCAAAACAGTGCTTTTTTTTTTTTTCTGAGTTCTAGAATAACACTGATTTCTAGTGTTAGATGTAAGAGTACGTGTCCGGTTTGTGTTGGTTCGTGCAGAAAACCAGACTGCCCGTTAAAAAGTGACATTATTCATAGTTTAAAATGACTTGTGGTTCTCCTGGGAATCGAGATGTTATGAAACATTGGTCAGTGGCCTGAAAAGCGCAGTTCTGGGGTAAAAAAAGACCACTAGAACTATATATTCAGGTGGAACTGGAAATATTCACCAAGAGGGGTCACAGAACAGGACTGCCAACAAATTCAGAAAGGCAGCAAGTCAGTAGATGATCAGTCAGGTAAAAACATTCGTGGAAATTTAAAGATGACCATTGTGCTGCGTCATACAGGATGAATCCGGCAACCAGAGTCTGTGACCAGCTGCCAAACAGGAGCTGCCCTCCCAGCACGTGATCGAATGTTATGGGAGACAAAGACAAAACCAGCAGGTTTTGGTACAAGTGTTGCTTGAAGGAAACTGGGTACTGGTGGTGCTTCTGCTGCTCGGGTTTGCAGATCCCAGGTGGGGAAGCTGTCGGTCACAGGTGAAGGTGGTAAAGGTCACAGGGAGCAGGAGGCAGGGCTGCCTCTACTTAATTCTTCTCTAGGCTCCCACATTACTCCCTTCCATCAAAGTGAGAGCTTAACTAATTTTTAGATCATTAAGTCGTATTTTAGCAATGAAAAAAGATTAAAGTGGAAGATACAACTTTGATGAGGGGTCCTCATCTATTCTCACTACGTCTGGAAAGCTGTCTTTTGAAATTACTGGTTTATAAAGCTGCAAAAAATGACAAGGGTGGAGCAATTTAATCTTTCAGTTTCTTTAATGAGCATGTACTTAAGACCCTTTATTGGACTGGCAGTTTTATGCTTTGGGGAGATTACAATGCACGTAAAACCCCCTCTGTTTTGATGCTCCTTAGATACAGTGCTGTGATGGAGACATAAAAAAAACCCCAAACCCACCCCAACCAGAAGACCCTAATGCTCAGCACATGAACACCAGGACAGAGCTGAAGTTCTCTATTGGCCTCTTGCCTTCCCAAGTTGGAAGTCACTTCTCTCCTCATCAGTCTGATGAAACTGCCAGCGTCAATCAAGGACAAGGGCTGGCAGCTGCATCACATTGATGGTCATCTACTAAGGTCCCTTCTGGTCATGCCCAGGGTCCAAAAGCACAAGGCATGCATGTTCAACAGGCATGTTCTTTTAATCATTCCACAGAATTAAGAGCCCGCGGCAGCAGCGATGACCGCAATCATATAGAAAGATGGAAATAATCTCTAAAAGGTGTTTTATACTGTTACGTGTGGAACTAGAAGTGGAGCATAAAAAGGACAGTAGTGAAACAGTAGCACAAATGATTTGAGAGTCCCTGGTATCTACCACAAAGTCAGCTTAATGGGAACTGAAACCTTGCTCGTGTGTGTGTGCGTGTGCTCACATGTGCACGTGTTACACGCATGGAAACCCGCAAGACTGGCTTTTGAGATAACAAAGGAGGCCCACCGGTACGTGGAGTTAAGAGCTTTTATTGCTGAACATTAGGTGAGACCAAGAGAAGAGTAATGGAGAAGAGTCTGATGTCTTGGCATACATTCAAGGGTCAGCAAGCCCTGGTTTTGTAACTGTGGCATCACTTCCCATTCTTCTGGGATCTGAAATAAACCCCAAACATGCCTCTGAATCATCAGGTGGGTGCTTCAGCTGCTTCAAAACAACCCAGAGCCATCACAAGAACGCGCTGACAGTCGTCCAAGTATTGTGACAGTCTTTCACAAAACTGCTGCCCACGCATGCAGAAACTAGAAATTCTTCTTCCTCCCTTATCATTTTTTTTAATGGATTTTACCCTAAGAAATTGTATCCTCATTCCTAGTGTGATTATTGAAAACAAGGGATAACAGTTTGTGGCAAAGCCAGTTTATTCCGTCTCTTCCCCCCACACATACAAAAGAACCCGCCTTTACAATTTGGTAAAGTGAAAATACAGATACAAAGTTTTCGGTACTTTTGACATCGATTTTGTGGGCAGGAGGTTACCACCGAAAGCCAGGACGTGTACCGAATCTCGCATTAATGACCACGTCACCTCTAAGGCAGAACCATTAAAACATGCTTTGTGCCAACGACAAAATTACACTTAAACATTGTTTCCACACAGTTTTAATGACATGAGGGCCCTTATTTACAGGTTGTGAATAACTCGAATAAAGCGCAACAGACTTAACAGTAAAATTGTAGCTACATAATTTCCTTACCTCAACCCCCAGCCTGACTGACTTTGGAATTCTTCATTCTGTTTTTTATTTAGAAAGAAAAAGTTAAAAAAAAAAAAAAGACATTTGCTGACATACAAAGAGTTACGATGGATCCTTTTGAGAAAAAGGATTAAGGACATGAGTGAAAAACAAATGGTCCAAGAGGACTGTAAACCATATTTATTTACAATAGTATACACATAAATTTAAGGTCAATCTTTTTCTTAAAAAAATCATTAAGGACACTAGTGTTAAAAAGCTGATTGTTTCTGAGAGGACTGTAAACCAAATTCTAGTCATGTAAGGTTCAGAGTGAATACAAAAGGTCCCTTTCAGAAATGCTTCCCAAACAAAATTACTGTCACTGTCATAGCAGCTTTATACAGGACAGAAGTATTAGCTTTTGTTTAGATTCTTTTAAAACATCTTAACCATTGAATGTTCTTTCTAAACTTAGAAAAGAAGTCAATGCGTTTTTCTTTATATATAACTTGCAATAGAACTACATCTTATTAATTGTAAATAGTTTAAATTATATTAGTTATCACCTTTCAGTAATTTGTTTTAATGTGATCACGAGTGGCAGCTTCTCAACTGGCCCTTCCATTTATGTTCCAGTCAGCACCACACGCTACACATCAAAAAATCTTTTTTCCTTCAATGCCTTTAAAAACAAAGTCACAAAACGTGGTTTGACATGGCATGTGAATGAAGTCACGGACTGCACTCTATGGCTTACTTTTGGCTTTATGTAATTACGTGCAACCGAGCACCAGTTTTATTACGCAACTTGACCTTCAGACAGAACCGAAATAAAACGGTTGCATTAAGAGAACACAGAAGAACATGGTTCTAGAGGAGTAATTTCCCTCATCTGACCCAAGCCATTCCTAACTCACATCAGGGCCGTGACATTACACACACAAACAGGATTTAGCTCACAGATCTGCAACAGATTAGGCAGATTTTCTCTGCATTTCAAGATCGTATTTATTATGTATTCTGAAGTATTTTAAGGAAGTCTCATATTCCTAACATTTTGTGTTAAGCATTTTCATCCCTAAAATGTGGTACAAGTTGGTTGTAAAAAGCTCTTCCAAGACATTTGAAAAGCACTGATCTTCACTAAAATCCTCTGAAACCCCTGTCTTTGAAAACCAGTACACTTTTGCCAACTTCATCTTACATTTACCCAAGTGTTTTACTTACCCTGGGACACTCAACTCAAATGCAGCATCTCAGTGAAGTTTTAGTAAAGTCAGAGAAGTTACAGACAGTTATAGTCCCAAATTTACCCCAAATCCTGTGCTACAGTACTTTCCGTAAGAAGGAATGCATAGTTTAGTTTTACATGCTAATTACAAAAAACTAATGAAGTTTTAAGTACCAAATAATTATCTAGAGGTAGGGACAAGTGTGTCAATTCTCTTACCATTGCCATGAAGAAACAGACCAAGTTTACAGTGGAACAACAGGCCAACAGCTAGGAGCTTGCACCTCTACTGACAGCCCAAACTTTATCTGACCGCCCTGGGTTTGGTCTTCAAAGTTAAAAGGTACTTGCTTAGCAATTTGCTAGCAGTCACCAAATATTCCTTCATACGCCAAAAACCTCCCCACTGGCTGACCTAAAATCAAGCTATGCGGCTGTCACAAAACACTTTTTCTCCTACTTTATTACAATGCAAGCAGCAACCAAAAATGTTAGTGAACTGGCTCGCTATTTATGACTTTATCACAAGTGATGACAACAGTCTCGGGCAGCAAGAGCTCAAGTAGAACTGCTTTGTCAAAAGTCCACTTAAAAGCTTATCTTACCATATAAGTGAAACTTCAGTAATTCAGAAAGTACAATTACAAAGTGCAAGAACATGAGATGGGCACATCTACACTAGAAAAAAAAACAACAAAACAAACCAACCACATTAAAGTGCCAAAGAGATTCGCTATAACTGCTACCAAAACCTGGAACTTTGCCAAGATCATAATTTTGAAGCATGTGCAAACAAGACAAGGTGAACACTGATACTAGTACGATTTAACACCAGCAGGTCATGGCAGGTTTTGGTTCAGGCTTTATATGTATTTCATCACGATCTGGGGGTTGACTAAGCATTAACGGCTTGTGGCTTTTAAGCTTGTGAGCCAGTGTCATAAATATGGCCTCCACATGGTCATTGTCATTGGGGTTTTTGGCAGAGGTTTCAAATAACGGCATACTGTGAGTATCAGCAAACTTCTGGGCCAGGTCCGTAGGTACCTGAATAGCACTTCTCAGGTCACATTTATTTCCAACAAGAATCCGTGGTATGTCGTTGGCAAGAAG
Source organism: Coracias cyanogaster (assembly GCA_033124195.1). NCBI lineage: Eukaryota > Metazoa > Chordata > Aves > Coraciiformes > Coraciidae > Coracias > Coracias cyanogaster. The sequence continues at coordinate 7,101 of JAVSBS010008850.1, read as the reverse complement.
GTGTTGTTTGCACTCCTCTATCCATGACGGCAGGCTGTGAAAACTGGCAATGTTTGTCATGTCGTATACGAACACAACAGCGTGGACGTTCCTGTAGTAGTGCTGCACCATGCTCTTTCTGAAGCGCTCCTGGCCTGCTGTGTCCCACAGCTGGATCTGCAAGGGGAAACACAATGAGAGGAAAAAAACCTGGTTTTATTACTCATGCTGGAAGATAATACACATCACTTGTAGCTAGGGGAGTCACACGATCCCAGAAATCCGCTCCTCTGAATTAATCAGACTGAAAGGTTTGTGCTGAAAATGGTTGCTTTTACGTAATTTCAGAAACTTTTCCTTTCAAAGCTGCTCACAGTTGAAGCCAGGAACAAATTATGAAGCAACCTGATCATAAATACGAATTTCTGAAAGTATATTGCAGCATGGATTTGGTAAGATTAAAAAAAAAAAAAATCCTGAAGGCTCGGCAATTGCATTCTTATTTGAAAAAAAAAAAAGTATTTCACAGCACAAGTCTTGGCTGACATAACTTTTTTATTACCAAAAATAACACCATCTTCCCCAAAGTTCTGTTCTTAGCACGAAGTTAACTGCCTATTGTGGTACTAGATAAAAGTAGGAAGAAATCAAGCCATGCTTGAGTAACACCACCACCACCAGAACAGGACAAAGAAATCTTGCTCTGCAGTGCATCTATCGGAGTCAAACCCTCCCGTGATGACCCTTATTTAATGCTCAAACGAGGATCATACCGTGGTTTGTAGTATCAAAAAATGTATAAAAGAGAAGAAAATATTTAAAGAGGCATAAACCTCCCATTAGAGTAACACGCTACTATTGTTTCCAGGTACACATCGTTCGATCCCAAACAGACTGAAAATATTTGTTTGAAGCCTAGTCAGTGTAATGGACTGAAAAAACATTTAAAAGAACTGGAATGTTTTCAAACTTCTTGGGTCCACATTAAAACAAAATGAGCCTTGATGCACAAGTAGGTGTAAGCAACACCTAATAAAAATTTTAAGTGTCTCAATCACCCTGGTATAATGGAAGCTTGGAGTCCTCAGATGTGTGGAGTATGCTCCAGAATCGTGCACTTGCTGCACACGGTGATACTTTAACACTTGCTCTCCAGGAGACACGGGACCACAATGGCAGTCGGAGCCCGTTCCCCTACAACATGAGATTAAGGGTGTGCTCTAAGAAATAAATTACTGAGTGTGTCTACCACGCACACACCTTAGTGGTGGTGTTAACACTGAAAGGCAAAATGTCATGTCTTGGGTCAAAGCCGAGCCCTAGCTTCCCGTCTGTCCTGCACAGCTCACCCGACAGCTGAGGCACTTTGATTAGTACTTCAGCTTTTAACTTCTGAGCAGGGAATGTCAGAAAGAAATGTTTCCTCCCTGGGAAAGAGTTTTTCTTCAGACTCGGAATTCAAGGAAGATTAAATGTTCTATAAACGATGCAAGTAAATTTAAAATTCAGTCTGTTCCCATGAAAGATACAGATGATATCTTCCCTTGATGAAATTGTTCTCCTATTATCATAGTTCTGCATTCCTTTGATCCAAACCTTTCAGTAAAACCTATTTAGAAACTGGAAGCGTTTTGAAAGTTGCCTTGTTTACCATTTTACCAGTGACTTTGATATTAAAAAAAAGGAAACCCAAGTGCCAGGGAAATTGACTGATGGCAAGAAGCTAAGATGCATCGCTGATAGAGAAGAGGATTATAGTATTACATAATTGGGTTTTTTTATTTTGAAAGCTGGAACAGTAGAAATAGGGTGAACCTGAATAGAAGCAGATGCAAAGTCTTGACAACAGTGACTAATAATAAAGAATTTTCCTATAAGTGCAGGATTCATCAGTTTGGAAGTTATTAAAACAGATGACGATCCAGATACACGAGTCAATCACAGGACGTTATGACTCACCGGTGTGATCGAGTGAAGGAAAAAGAACAAGTGATGTTCAGGATGGTGTGACTTTTCCTGCAATATTATTTTCAACCCTGATCACCCATCTGCGAGAAAAACTCGGACTAGGGCAGGTGGAAATGCCAGTTACTGGTTTCAGCAGGGGAACTGAGAATTTACAGAATGTCAGAACAGCTTGGCTTCCGTAGTCTGGTCCAGTTATCTGCAGCTTCTGATCCACAGCCTTATGAAGAGCCTTATGCTGCTTCTAAAAGGGTCATTAGGATTATCAAGAAAAGTGAGGCAAGTCATCCTAGCCTCTGATTGCAGAAAGCAGCAGTCAGTAGCGATCCATCTCATTTAGAGCAAATATCTGCTTTTTGCCAATGGTATTACACTCTAAACACAATTGACTGCATCTCCATCATCTGTTAAGGGAGCTGAGACAATCAGATTAAATATAGGCACCTGAGTTTGGGCAAGATTCATTCACTTACCCAGATGAGAGATACTTCTTGTTCTATGCGTTTATAAAACATTATGAAGTCAGGAGGCTCACTGAAAATTTTCATTAATTTGGAATTTGACAAATTAAAGACAGAAGAAAGAAGCGCAGACTGAAGTAATCCTTATGTTTGGACAATGTACTGTTAAGGAATCACTACAGATAATCTTGGAAAACGTTCTATCAAATTAATTTACAGAGGAGCTCATTTTCACAGGCAGCTGTGAGCTTACACTTCTCTCCCCACCTCGTTCACAGAGCAGAAATCAGTCATGCTTCAGCCAAGCACAGATCCGCAAGTGCATTGCCAGCCTTGGGTAGAGAAGAGGAAATTAAATTAAAGGTTTCTATAGTTTCCAGCTTAGGCTTGAACTACAGTTCCTCCTCCATTTTATTTATTTACATGAACCTTTCAAGCTTGAAGGGTGTTATCTCAAAATAAAATTTTAATATGCTTGGCATGGAATCATTTGCTCTGAGAGGTGAACCCTTCCCCAGGAGTGAAAACTTCACAATTTAGGAGTTTCTTTTTATCTCTTATCAGGTGAACTTGAGGAGATCATGCCATTTCTGGCCCCCACCCCAATATCTACTCTACTGGAAAACAACACTGAAAATGTTCACGTTAATAGATGTGCACTGGTGAATTAATATTAAGATTACTGCTTTATTGTTAGTTCAATACCATGATCTTCAAGGGAGCACATTTTTGGTAACAGCCCTTTAAAACGTGTGATTTGAAAACCTGGGTTAACAGCATAATTCAGCTAATAAAAACTGTGGACAGAATCACTTCTGGAAAGACAAATGGTACTTAAATATATTGACTCAGCTGTCACCTCCCACCTCCCGACTCCTTTTTGAGGATCCAGAAAGGGTCTTTTGTAAACAAAGACTCCCTGAGCATGCACAGTTTGTAACAGGCCGATGAAAATAGAACTGGCCTCTAATGAAGATAAAATGGAAAACCACGTCTCCTTTTACAAGAAAAAAAAAACTTGAAGAGCTCAAAGGTACAGAACACGATGTTTGGACTTTCTTCTTTGAATTTCATTTGCATGTAGGTCAGTAAAGAGTGACATCATTGTTTTCTTTGATTTTCATGCTTGGATCGTTTTAGGAAGAGGAAAGAGGAAAATTTAGAATGCAAAAGATTTGTTCGTTGAAAATTTTAAATTATTCATCATATCAAGGCATTGGTGTTTCATACGAAGCTGTTGGCCTACTGTACAAGCTACAAAGGGATGCACTTGTCCCTATGTCTTGGAATTCTACACAATTCCTGTGTGGGAGACCCCCAGCAAGAAGAACTGTGCTTGTGTTCCTGCCAATGACGCAGCATTTTTCCAGCTGCGAGGGAAACGCTCAGTTCTGCAGCAGCACAAGAATGACCATCCAGCTGGCTGGGGGAAGGGAGAAGAGAGAAAGAGAAGATGCTATTTTATAACCTACTTCAACCCCGGAGGAAAAACTCCTCTGCACAGCAAGCCCTTCAGAGCACAGCAAGAAGAGCAGTAATTTGGTTCAGCAGAGCTTCTCTCTCTCCTGGTCCAACAGGCATTGCTGGAGCTCACTGCTACAAGCAAGAAAGGTGAAGATGAGTGAGAGGAGGTGGCAAACCCCCCAAATCACTGCAAACCTGATGACACCCAGCACCCCCATAAGAGCTAGAGTTCTGGCCATAATGGTGTAGTTTATTCCTTTTGAAGCGGAAACAACTTCCTGGAAAACAACGTGTCTCAAAGAGGCTCCTGCAGTTTTCCACCTCCCTCCTGGTGAATACACCAGAACTGGTGTATTCAACTAGTAATACTCTCAAAAGGCAGCAAACAACTTACCATGACATAATTAACAAAATGGGACTACAACCTGTGTGAAGCATCTCAGACCTGTGGATTAGGCTATACTACTCATTTCTCTCCAGCAAAGGTGGAGAGCAGCCGATGTGGTGAAAATGTCGGTCACTAAGATGGTTCTGACAAGAAGATATTCCTCAGGAGGTTCTCTCCTCTGTCATGGACAGCAGCAGACCAGGGGGTACAGAACCTCAGCTATCAGTCAAAGAAGCACTGTTCAATGGCTTTATAAAGAAAAAGAGTAACAAAGACTCTCATTCATTCAGTTAAAAAAAAGGATATAGTCTTAAAAACAGCACAAGAGAAGGAAAGCAAATGGACTTACATGCCTTCTGCAAGGAACAACTATAGCTTTCAGCTATACAAAATGTAATTACAAAGCCTGGTGATAATAAATGCAAAAGTACAATTCCAAGATTATGGCCAGTCCCTTTTTCTACACATCATTAAACTTTGCCCATAGAAACAAACTAATACAGAAGTAGAAGGGGATTCTGTTTAAAACCATGTTATTCCTAGTAAACAAAGTGCATTTATAAGCACCTTAGTAGTCTAATCTGCAAATGACTCTTAGGATCATCATCACCATTTTTGTATCTACCAGGCAGACTAGGTATATTCATACACTTTTAAAATTTGCTTCACAGTGCACAGAAGGCAAAAGCATATTTTTTCCTCCCATCCAGTTTTTCACAGAATAAATTTTCTAAGACTAAGCTTTACCTACAGAGTAAAAGCCAACAGTCAAATGTGAGCTAGGTATCCAACCTGTCACTGTCCAGTTCTGTACCACATTTGCCTAAACATAGAATCACAGAATCATTTTGGCTGGAAACAACCTTTAAGATCAAGCCCAACCGTTACCCCAGCACTGCCAGGTCACCAACAAACCACGTCGCTCAACGTCACATCTACAGGTCTTTTAAATCTCTGCAGAGACAGTGACTCAATCCCTTCCCTGAGCAGCCTGTTCCAGTAACTGACAACCCTTTCAATGAAGACATTTTTCCCAATATCCAACCGAAACCTCCCCAGGCACAACTTGAGGCTGTTTCCTCTTGTCCTATCACTTGTTACTCAGGAGAAGAGACCAACCCCCACCTCACTACAACCTCCTTTCAGGTAGCTGTAGAGAATGATAAGGTCTCCTCCGAGCCTCCTTTTCTCCAAACTAAACAACGCCAGTTCCCTCAGCTGCTCCTCATAAGACTTGTTCTCTAGACTCTTCACCAGCGTCGTTGCCCTTCTTTGGACATGCTCCAGCACCTCACCTGTAGTGAGGGGTCAAAACTGAACCCAGTATTCAAGACGTGGCCTCACCAGTGCCAAGTACAGGGGACAATCACTGCCCTAGCCCTGCTGACCACACTATTGTTGATACAAGCCAGGATGCCTTTGGCCTTCTCGGCCACCTGGGCACACTGCCGGCTCTTGACCAATGCCCCCGGGTCCATGCAGCAATCTTAACAGAATCCTAGAAAAAAATGAGAAGTTGTAACACATTGCTATTACTAATGCAGCAGTTCACTCCTGAACAATGTTCAGTTTCTTAACGGGACATTTTTAAAGCAAACGGCCTGTAAATGCAGTGGCATCTGCATAGCTTTGTGGACTTGACAGTTAAGCCAATTAAGTGTGATCCTTGATAAATGCAGAAGCAAAATTTCAGGGAGGCAACAGGCTGCTGATACTAGAAACAGCTAACACTAAAATAGTGGTAAGTACGAGATATGCCTAGAAGTCCATTTCAAAGAGAAATTACTGATTAACACCTGCCAAAAACCGCACAAATATACGGCCTGTGGCCCGAATTTGTCCCCATCGCAGAAACCTACACAGTAATTACATTTCCAAATAGGAGCAAGGCAAACTAGCTTCAAACAAAGTTGCCCAGTAGACACAGCCGAGGCTTCGTGACACAACTGCACTGGACTCCTGGGGTACGGTGGTGTGACAGGAGAGCCTATGAACGCCGCGGATCACACCTATGAGCGGCAGGGAAGGCTGGGACGTCCACTCATGCCAACCCTGCCGGCTGTCCGGGCCTCTGGAGGCAAGCTGTCCAGGCGTTGGCCAAGGCTCACCAGCCCCATCCTGTCAGCACCCGCATCGTCCTCTCCCTCCCGCTATTCCTGGTCTCCCTACAGCGATTTATGAGCCTTGGACCAGGGCTGCTCCCTCCTGTCTGCAGCCTGCCCCCCTCGACCCGCCGCCCCGGCCTCGGCAAGGCCCAAAGCGGCCGGAGGCCTGCAGCAGGCCGCGCTCCCGCCGCCGGCGGCCTTGCCCGGGGCTGGCAGGGCCCCCCCGGCCCGCCTCGCCCGGTCGGTACCTTGATGCGCTCGCCGTCGATGGTGACGGCCCGCTCGCGGAAGTCCACGCCGATGGTGGCCTCGGTGCGCTGCGGGAAGCGGCCGGCGCAGAAGCGGTAGGTGAGGCAGGTCTTCCCCACGTTCGAGTCCCCGATGACGATGATCTTGAAGATGCGGGAGCGCGCGGGGGGCAGCCCGCCGGGGAGCGCGCCGCTGCCCGTCAGGCTCAGCTCCAGCGAGGACTCCAGGT
>JAVSBS010008847.1:4709-18862 GCA_033124195.1 Coracias cyanogaster | reverse complement strand
TCAAAAGAAGTGGGGCCAGCAGGTTGACGGAGGTGATTCTGTCCCTCTGTACTGCTCTGCTGAGACCTCACCTGGAGTACTATGTCCAGCTCTGGATCTCTCAGCACAGGAAGGACATGAACCTGTTGGAGCAGGTCCAGAGGAGGGACACAAAAATGGTCAGAAGGCTGGAACATCACTCCTATGAGGAAAGGCTGAGAGAGTTGGGGTTGTTCAGCCTGGAGAAGAGAAGGCTCTGGGGAAACCTTATTGCAGCCTTCTAGTACTTAAAGGGGGCCTATAAAAAAGATGAGGACAATCTTTTTAGCAGAGCCTGTAGCAACAGGACAAGGGGTGGTGGTTTTAAACTAAAGGAGGGTAGATTTAGACTAGATATAAGGAATAGTTTACAATGAGGGTGGTGAAACACTGGAACATGTTGCCCAAAGAGATAGTAGAGGTCTCATCCTTGGAAACATTAAAGGTGAGATTGGATGGGGCTCTGGGAAACCTGATCTAGTTAAAGATGTCCCTGATCACTGCAGGGGGGTTGGACTAGATGATCTTCAAAGGTCCCTTCCAACCCAAAGCATTCAGTGATTCTAATCTATGACCCAACTCAGCCAGAAGGTCTATCAGGTTGCTCCAATGCAGCAAAGTACAATAACCTCAAAGGACACTGGCAGAGCGAAATGCCTTGTTGACTTGACTACAGGGTGTATTCACTAGGTTGAAACAAAAATAGGGCTGTCACAGGTGTGACCACTTACATGCTGCTGCATAGCATGGCACAGACAAGGTTAAGGTCTATGTTCCCAGCCTGGTGCAGCAGGAGGTCCCTTCTGGGTAAGCCTGAGTGAGCTGCAAGCATCTTTGGTCTTCAAAACTCATCTTCTAGCAAGAAGTCACTTTGTTTTCAAGTCCAGTGATGACAAATCTGTCCATTGGAGAATAAACTCCACTTTGTTCTTTATGTGAAGTCTTGTATGTATAATTTGCATTCAGTTCTTCTCCTGCATTGGAATTAGTCACATGAGAATCACATGGTCAGCTTTTTCCAGTGAAAACTCTGCTCTGCAGAAACCCTCTCCTGGCTGTCCTCAGAAAACTGCTCTCAAGCTTTCCATGGTCTCAAAGCTGACACAGCCAGTCCTCATAGCTCCTTTCCTTTTTGGCCACAGACATGCTCAAAATGGCACCGGAAATCTCACTTCTTACTTGTTTCTTGTGTGACAGAAAGCAACAGAAACCACTCAAAAGAGCATTTTTTTCCTGAGCCAACTCCTGCACGTTTGCAAAAAGGATGGGGTTGCTGAACAAACAGATCTGCTCCATCTTTGATTTCTTCAATACTAAGACCATATGGGCCACCAAGCTGGTCCCCACTCCCTGGAGCTTTTGTTTGTGGATATTGCATGTTCCTTTTAAAAAAATAAAATAACAAAACCCCCAATGAGTTTGCTAAGTGAAACAAGCAGGTAAGGTAGTGCTGCATATGGTGCTAGTAAAACTGTAATAGTGAAAGCTTGCAAGGGCCAAGCAGCCTTTATATTAATTCTCTGGAGCTTCAGGTAGAGCCTAATGTAATTACTTGCTCTACTTTGTAGCATTTTAAGAGAAAAGTGTGTGTTTTAAAAATGTACATTTCCACATAAAATGGTCAGGTCTGGAGCAGACAAAGTGCCTGATTCTGGTCCCTCTGAAGTCAATAGCAAAACTCCCGTCGACTTAAATCAGAGTAGGATTATGTCCCAAATCTAAGAAATAACAGCAAACAGAGCCGTGTGCTTTTTAAATTCACTGTCCAGGCTACCAGATTGTAACTTTCCCCTACTTTTTTTCTCCACTTGAAACTCCAGGAGGTTTGTCTTTCCTCAGGTCCACTGGCTGGGTCTCAATATTAGAGCTGAATATTTTTTCTCCCGTGAAGACACTTGCTTTACAGACATCTCAGTCTAGGTGTGTGAATCCAGAGACCCTGAAACCTCACTCACAAACACAGTGATTTCACTCAAGAAAAGTTTTTCTCATACTTTTGTATTTCAAAATATCCACAGTCTGTCAAAATGGCATAAATTTAATTTTCCTGAGTATATTCAAAAACCCAAAATACTTGGGCCATTTACACCACTGCAAGTAAAAGAATTTCAGTGTCTGGGAGATTTCTGGGAGGAGGAGGAGTAGGAGTTTTTGTTTCTATCTGGTGGTTTATTTTTTTGATCAATTAAGGCGTTAACTAAGATTAACTTCCCTGTTGAAGGCAAGTTTGTAATCCTTAACACCTGCCTCTAATTAATTGATTTCTGTCAATCGATGTTGTTTGCTAACTCTTATCAAAAGTTAGGCAAGGCTGGAATATATTTTACTAGCAGACTTTTCCCAACATGCCATTGGTAATATTAGTAAAGCCTGACCATTTGATCACCAAATTAAAAAAATCATATGGATCCATTGCTTTTATTTCTTGGATTTAGTACGTGATCTATAAAGACAGCAATTTGTGGGAGCTGTTTTTTTCCTTGGATATCCAAAATCATAGATACCATTTTTCTCTAACTAGCTTGTCATTTTGAAGTTTCTTGGAAGTACCTGCTTCCTAGGTACATGTAGGCCTTCCAGATTTTCTTTTAATACCTGAAAAACAAAAATGAGGATTTGGACAATCTTCCCATCTCTGCCTTACTTTGATCTCACCACACTGGTTGTCAACGGAGCAGTTAGAAGTGACACAAAGCTGAAACGCATCGAGATCGTTGCTTTGCCTAAATGTTGGCTGAAGATCTAGTTCCCAGACCTCCCTCAATATCAAACGGTACGTGAAGGAGCCCTGCTATAGCTGTCTGGTGCTGGATGGACCCTTGTATCAGTTTGCAGTTCAACTTCTCCTATGGTTCCTATGAGCAATGTCTTCTCCCGTACCTCGGCTCACCCTGTTATTTCTGTTCAAGTGTTTATGGTCTCTAATCAGCACCTAACTTGCCTGTACTGGAGTTTGTCTCATACCTAAGGTGGCAGGCTACTCTTGGCCTGTTTTCAATCACTTACATCATGTGCCTTCAGAGGGAGATGAAAAGCACATTTTATTAAATGGACATAAACCACAGTAAAGCTGCCCTGGCTTTTGATAATTTCAGTCCAATGTACTATAGTGTTTATTGTTGAGGTTTTCTTATTGATTCTCCGCAGCCTCTCTAGGGGGTTTCCTTACAAGGGGAGCAAAGTGAGGTCCTGTGCTTGAGGTGGCATCCGCTCCATCTGAGACTTGTAGGACCTTCACACCCTTGACTTTGTGTTCCCCGTCTTCTGAGAAGATATCCTCCATGCCTTGGGAAAAGCATCAGTGTTGACACTGGTTGTGAAGTCTGGGGCTCTCCCACACCACATGGGCCCAAATGCTGTAACACCCATGGGTGTCTTCCAGAAATCAGGGTCCCACTGTCCTCAGGGTAGTGTACTTCCTCCTCTTGGCATCTTTTCTCCCTCCTCCTCCCAGCTCCCACACCTGGCCTTGTTTAATGAGGACTATCTCTGACAGGAAATTAAACTGGAGCACGCACACTAATGCCTTTGTGTTTACCAGGAAGCAATATTCACTCCTCCATCTGTCACCATGACCAAGGAGGTTCCGGGCAGCCGGATGGATGCAGAAGTCTTTGGGATGGCTTGTACAAGCACTGGTGGTTACAATGTGGCTGCAAAGCTCGTGAACATGTAGATAATACTTTGGGGATGCAGAAAAGCCTGCTAGCCTCCAGGGTTCAAACTGGGAGAACAGGGAGACAAAAGGGTCCACAAATATTCTCTACAGTGATGTCCTCCTGGTCTAGCTTCCACACTGCAGGGCCCTCCTCCTCCATCTCTTACTGCAAGCTCCAGCAACTGAGAAAGTGGCTGAAAACCAGGTGCTCAGTGACTACCTGGTCCTGCAGATGCATTAAACTTTCTCTAGGGAAAGTGAGACTCATTTATAAAATGAAACAGTTGGGTTCTTTGAGGTGTGATAAAATAAGCTGTGCTGTTCTATGAGCTGCAAAGGGGAAGGATTGGCCTGTCCCAAAACTGCCCACCAGCATTATGGTATCTGCCTGTGGTGGCAGCATTGAGGCAAAAGAGTGCTGCCAAACATTTACAGCACAAGAAAAATGCATTTTTCTATTGGAAATTTCATGGGAAGAGCTCCTGAGGGTGACTCCCTCACAGCCCCACAGCAGCTTGGCTTTCATGGGGAAAGGTGTTTTGGGTCTCAGCCTCTGCCATGCCACTCTGACCGAGTTTTTCTCCCTGGTGTCATACACCCATTGCTTGCCACTACCCCAAAATCCCCCCACCCTCCTCACCCTGTGGCATTTCCTAGTCTGATGTGGGGCTTTATGTCCAGGTCCTCTCCAAAATGCAGTGTCGTGGGAGCTGTGGCTCAGCAGAGGGTTCCGGTGTGGAAAGCGAGAGCGGGTTTGCTCGATGTTGGTGGTGATTGCTACCAGCATTTCCGCCAGTTAAATATGGGGGTAGCCACTAAAAACAAATCTTGTTCTCAGTTTCACCACTGAAATTGAGGGTGCTTTGTCTGGTTTCTAATGGGAGCGATAGCTGCTGGCATCGGCTCTGAATAATTTCACTCTAACAATAAATGAAGATGTGTGATAGTCCAAGGTTTGAGATCATGAGAGTTAGCCCAAGGCTTTTTCTCAGTTTTGCTTTGAGGTAAGCCAGTGATTCAGAGTGAAACCTGGCTAAAACCATGATGGTTACTAACTTTTAAATTTTGCCCGAGCCAGAAATGTTTGAGACATGTAAATTAGAGCCTTCCATCCCCAAAGAGGCTGAGGCCTGGACCTCGGACAGGAGTGAAAGCATCCAACTAAAGAGATGAGGGAAGCTCTGGGAGAAAGATAAACAACTACCTGATTGGAGGTTTCCCTCAGGCAAGTTTAACTCCTCTCTTATGTAAATGTCTTTAATTGGTACACAATAAGAAGGAAATATTTTAAAGCAAAAATTTTGGTGCAGTGGCTCCAGTAAAGCCCAACCATGGCTGAAATCTCACTTCTGCCCTCATCCTTGCTGTTGGGTGGAGGTAAGAAATTGTGAAGATATGTTTGGTGGAGGTGTCAGTGTGGGAAACACTTGGCACTGAAGCTTTCAGAAAGAATCAGCTTCCAAGAGCTGTGGCAGGGTAGGTTTTGCATAGGACTCTGTGGAAGATGTTCTTTAAAAGCTGCCTTGAGTTTCAGAAGCTCAAAAAAAAAAAAGCTTTCTCCATTTAAATGCTTTTAAATTCTCTAACCAAATAGGTAGAATTAGATTTTATTAAAATAATTATTATACTAATGACTTTGGTAGCGTAACAAGTAGAGCAAAGGGACTCAACATGAGGAGAAACTTCTTTACTGTGAGCCTCCCCAGCAGAGCACTGGAACAGGCTGCCCAGAGAGGTGGTGGAGTCTCCTCCTCTGGAGACTTTCAAAACCTGCCTGGACACGTTCCGGTGTGACCTGCCCTAGGTGAACCTGCTTTGGCAGCGGGGTTGGACTAGAGGATCTCCAGAGGTCCCTTCCAACCCCTCCCATTCTGTGATTTTGTGATTGATTCCGTGATTCTGTGACTCCAGAAGCCCTTGCTCTCAAAGCACAACCGTTTGATTTTTCCCTCCCTCCTTTACATTTTATCTCAATCCGCTTCAACGAACCTTTCCTGGAGCGTTTGCCAAAACGGGAGGTAGGTGCTTGCTCGTTGAAACGCCTGCCCCTAAAATCTAGTGGAAACACATGTTCGCAAGGGAACTGCCCGTGCCTCTTGCAATGCCCGAGCCCCCGGTGCCGGTACCTGGGGGCCGGTACCTCGTTGAGACGGTGACCTCTAGTGGCACCGGGGAGCCGGCTCTCCCCGCCGCTCCTCTCCATTTCCAGGCGTGAACCCCAAAAGCTGCGGAAGGCGGCTGCCATCCCCGCCCGGGGTTAAGAAAAGGAGTGCTGAAGCAAGACGGATGCTGGGTCTCGGCTTTTCGCATCCAGGTGAGCGCACACAAGTTACCTGTAATTTGCGGTGGGTTTTTTGTGCATGTATTTTTTCCTCTTTCCTAGTAACAAATCAAATTCTTTTATTACACAGGAATTAATGCAATACTTAATCACTGTTAGTGCATAATCCCATACCAACATCCCTCACGTATATGATGAGCCTGCTTCCGAGGGATGGTGGGAAGCGGCAGATGTCACTTCTGGGTATCCTAAAAATGAAATAAAAATTGTCAAGGATAGGATTCAAATCTAATTTTGCTGTCTCTCCCTTTTCCTAATTCCTTGCTGTAAATCAACATTTCTTTGGCATCGCTGACTATGGAGAGGACATGGGTAGGGACCTAATATCGTTGTCCCCCTCTGTGACCCCTCCCTGCTCTGGATGGGCTCAGAAAGAGAAGGAAATAATCTCTTTCTCCTGCACTTCTACCCGGTTCCTTCCAGCATCGCACTGGTCCTCTCATACAAGGCCAGATCCCTGGGAAAAATCAAGTCCCTTGGCCAACATGGGCAGATGTACTCAGCCTCACCAGCCCGTTTCCTATCTAGGCATCCCAAGGTGTGGAGCCAGTCCTGCTGTGCACCAGCCCAATGTGCCCCTGTCCCATCAACACCTTCCCCACAAGGCAAGGAGGCCTCCAGCCACTCAGGCCAGCTCCCCATCACATCTGCAGCCCCTGTGGTCCCAGGGCCAGTGGCTGCTGCATGGAGAGGTGCCTGAGCTGGCCTTCATCATGCTTAAGCTGCACCAAGCAAGGCCATGCCAACTTGTCTCAAACCCACAGGTGATGTGTGATGTTTTTTTTTCTCCCTTACAAAAACTGCTTTTCTTCCATCAAATGTTTTTTTCCACCAGCTCTTCATCCCTCCTTGCCTATTCAGGGCATGTTCTGTCACAGGCCTTGTACAAGGCTTTGCAATTGGTGTGTAGCAGCAGATCATCCGGAGATGAGAGCAACCACTTCCTCCCTCCACCACGTCTGTGAATCTGCACCAGGACCTGCTGACAGCTCTGAGCCACCCTCCTCATCTCAAGCCTAGAGAAATGCCTGCCATCAGAAACTCAAAAGTCACTCAACGCTTCTTCCCCGCTGCACGATGCACACACAGGAGTGATAGCAAGGTGACTTTCCTCCCATAGACACTGGAGGATCTTATAATGGGACCGGCATCATCGTTGCTTTGTTGGGTCCATGTTCTCTTCCCACTCATCCTCAAAGTCCGGGAGGTGTTACCAGCACACCCTCACTGTGCCAGGGCTTGTCCCCTGCACCATCCTGCTCAGAGCTGAATGCCAAGACCCTGTAAACACCCTGAACTCCCAGGTTGGCAGAGAAAGTTCAAAGTCACGGGAAAGGGGGATTTTGCACATTGACATGCTCTCTTTCTCCTACCCTGCCTCAGCATTACCCCATGCAACCCAGCTCCTCACTGGTGGGCAGCATATCACACCTGGCAGCTGAGAGGCAAGTTGGAAAATATTTCCGTGGAGGAAACAATCTTTAAGAAAACTTTTAGATTGGTCTAGGGACGTGGTTTGCTGCCTCTTGAGCTGGGTGGCTCAGGGGGATGTCGATTTAACCCTCACTGTGGACACGGTCTCTGCTTGCCCTGTGGAGAATGTGGTCTCTCTGCTCAGGGATATTTCTTTCCACAAAAGCCCACACCCGTGCATGAATTTGAATCTAATTAGCATTTTCTCTGTGGACCTTACCAAAGGGCCCCAGTGTGGTACTTTTCTTTTACCTCAGGCTGATTACTGATTAAAAATTGTGTCATTCAAGTAGTAAACACACTTTCCCTATTGATGGTACGGTTTTCAAGACCTTCTCCTTTTCACAAGAGCCTCATGTAACAGAGCACAAGCTCTTGGAACCAAGCAGCTATGGGGAGTCCACCCACAGATAGTCTCTCCCCCGGCAAGTAGGATGAATATGTTTGCATCTCAAGAAGAAAACATGTTTCTGAGCAAACAACGGTCTTTCCCCTCATTCTCACCCCAGTCTGCACCCAATTACAAACATTAATCCCATAATCAACATACATCACACCAGGAAAAAGTGTTTATGACTTTTAACTCACAGACCAGCCGTGCAAAACAAATACTGGGAGGGATGGCCTGCGACATAAAAACCATGCAAGCACTGAAATTAGCAATGACTTGCATGCAGAAGCCTGACCCTGCAGCATGAAACCATCTGTGTCGATGGGTCTGGCCTTGGGTCTGGCTGCCAAGGGCTTGCTGGGTCTCCCCTGCGTATGGAGCCTGGAAGCAAAGCCCAGCTCTGACTGGCGACATGTGATGAGGTGGAGGAGATGGTGGGAGATGGTGTGAAGTTGCAGGAGGCTCCTGCTGTGAGTCCCGGCCACCTTTGGGAGGGTGGTGGGACCAGCCGTCCTGCTGGCAGCAGTGGCAGTGCTGAGACCGGACCTTTTGTTCCTTGTCATGAGAAAGAGCTGAAGGCAGAAAGTGCTTTTTCACAGCTAGAGGCATTCGCTTAGTCTGCTAGCCATAGCCATGTTAATTTGTGAACCAAGTGTGGGTGGCGAGACAGTGCGTATCCTTATCTACACCTTCTGAGGAGTATCAAAGTCTAGCTATTGAAACTACGCTGTCTTCATTTCTAGTAAATACTAATTTTACCCTTCTTAGGAGCTGCTATTTAAATCAGATTAGGATAATGACTCTATTGTCCCAGACTATTGAATGCATTAAAAAAAACCCCAACCAAACAACTAATAAGGCCCCAGCAAACAGGCCATCACATGTGAAATTGTGCATTTAGTAATCAATGGTCAAGCCCAACTGAAGTCATCAGATGACTACAACACTGGAGTGACGGGAAATTACTGGCATCCCTCAAATTTCCCTCAGCTCTTGAAGAAAAATACCCTTTGTTTCTTGTTATTTTAGAAATATTCTTCATTATTCCCATTTTCTATCAGCCAAGCTTTGACTCATTCTGACACCGACCATTTGCAACTAGAGCGGTCACATCCGCTCCTAAGCAGGGACATTCACACGGATATAAGGAGCCGTGATTAAAGACACATTTAGCAAGAGAGCTAAATTCCTGTTGGTCTGAGGGTTGTCAGCCATAGATGATGTGATACCCACAAGCGTTATATGTGATGGTAGTAAAGAACCGGTAGCAGCTGTAATAGCTGTGTAAGGATGGAGACCTGTTCCTCCACTTGAATTCATGATTTCAAAGTAATCAGGATTTTAGACACCTTCGAGGTCAGACTTTGATCAGGGGGCGTGAAGAACAAAACACTTCTATCTGACTGCATGTTTCAAGATGACACATTTTAACAGCTCCAAACTGCATGGGTTGCTGCAGACAATTAATGCTGGCGGAGAGCCAAACCAAAAAAAAAAAAAAAAAACCCCAACCTTAATAAATCAGAAACTCGTTTCCACGACACACTAAGCCGCATGGTGTTTTGTCACAAGCAGAATACTCACCGAATAACAAATTCATAATTTTAACAGCCTCTAAAATTTCCCAGCATGGCTCACAGGCAAGGTCCCGCTTTAACATTTCTGGCTCCGTGATGCTGAACCATACAGCTGCAAAGAAAGTAAAGGAAGTAATCTAGACCACCTTGTTCCCTGCCCCTGATCCCTATCTGTGAGATGCAAATCATTCCTCTGTGCCTCATGGTAGAGGTAAAAATCTGTGCAGGTGCTGGGGTGACGAGCAGCGGGTAAGTTCAGCAGCAAGCTGCGGGGAATTATCCCTGCCTCCCTGAGTCACCGCATTGGAAGTGCCGGTGCTTCCCACTTGTGCTTCCTGGTAAGAAGAGGCTTGGAGCAAGCCCTGCTCTCACTTGAGGTGTTAAAAGGTGATTTTTCCTCCCCCTCGTTGAAGTTGGGCAGGAGCATCTGTTGGCTCAGTTAAGCTGTGGCTCATGGATTTTCGTGGTGGTTCAATGTAATGCTGAGCAGGCTCTATTTTTATGTGTATGGAGTAGTTTTGTTGTTTCTTGGAAGGATCTTCCCTTACGCTAACACCTGATTCTGCTTTTTCCAAAAAAAAAAGCTTCATTTTGAGGTAAATTTTCTCTTATCTACCATATACATAGAAAACTCCCTCAAAGATGCAAAAGCTTCTACCATTCTTTTTTTAGTTTTTATGGAGCACTCAGAAATCTCTCCACTCGCAATTATGCTGTCAGAACAAACTCTTCATGATCACAAACAATTTAAAGCATTAAGCATCAAATGTAGCTACGTTAGAGCTCAGAGGCTCAAGTGTTTTCAATAAGCACTAACAGCTAAAATGTTGCAGTCTCCATGAATATGTTATAAGTGAGTGAAACCCCAGGAAGCAAAATTTCCTCTATGAAGAAATAATTTGGTAGTATATTCCCGGGTGTGTAAGAGAGGAGACCAACCACAACTTGGACTCAGGAGACAAGAGCAGAGAAGCAAAGGCATGTAATAAACACATTAAAACAGTATTTAGCCAACAAACTCTGAAACTCTGGACATTTAAGGTGATTTCATTTAAGAAGTATCTGTCTGGTTTTACTTGTAAGCCCTAAAAAAGTAAAATTTGCTGACTGCAATATAAGTCCTTCAATATAATCCAGACATTTTAAAGCATCACCCAAATTCTGTCTGATTAAATGTTTGGGGTTTAAGTCAATCTGGTTTAAACAGCATGTTTTCTTACATGGGCACACAGAGCCACCACACAGCAAAGAGAGAAGGAGCAGAAGTTGTGGAGGGTTCAATGAAGCACCTTGACCATTGCAAGTGGACTTCAGGGGGAAAGCTCTGCCAGGGAAGGAAGCTGCAGAGAAACACTGGGCTGAGCCCTATGCAGTACCTACACAGGGGTTTGGTATCATTTTTGGGGGAAGGATGCCAAGAGTCTCACCAGAATTCCACCATGTGACTGAACAGTGCAAGAGCATCTCCCTTCCCTGCTCCCAATGACTTCCAGTCTTTTTGAGGGTATTATAATCTAACAGCAAATTTTTCTTGCAGCCTTGAACAAAATCTTATCTGCATGAACGTGGTCTTTCATGGGGAAACTGCAAGGCAAAACAGAGAATTCACCTGTACTTACCACCCAGCTCCAGAAGTGCCTGGTGTCTGTTCCCTGTTTCCCAGCTCCTGGTGAAGTCCTCATGAAGACATGTGTAGATGCATGTACACATACACATGCACTTATATCCTGAGCTCTCAGTGTTTTAAAATGGTGAATTCCCTCCTGTTTGCAATACACACCGATGTCCTATGTCCATCCCATGTGATGCACCACCACATCACTGGGAGCGTCCCTGGGTGCTGCAAGCAGAGGCTGAGCCTGATCTGGCTGCAGAGTGGGGCCAGGTGCCATTTGGGAGCAGTGAGGGACACTGGCTGGCAGCACTCGCTGTGGTTACGTGTCCCCAACACTTTCTATTTTTCAACGTCTTTTGGGTCTGTACGGCTTTGGCCAGACAGGTGTGGTTTGGGTTTGGGGCTGTTTTTGCTGAAAGACTGCCTTGGGGTGAGTGCTGCCAGAAAATTCCACCTAAAAATGGCTTAACAATTTCTGAAAGAAAAATTCAAAAAAGACATTCCCTTTCATATGTGAAAAAAATAATGCTGTGGTTTTGCAGAGAGGTGCTAGCCTCCCAGGGGAGCCAACCATGTCAGAGGTACGTGCTTACAAAAGATGTGGCCATTGGCTTCTTGCTCATTGCATGAAATTCCCACATCCTCTGGCCAAGCTGTAGGTCCCCCCAAAATGTCAGGTCAGTAGAAATATTAATGGTTGTCCCCAGCTCCTCGAGGGTCTCATCTATATGCTGCTTCACTTGCAAGCAAGACTGGTGGCGTTTGTGCAGAGGGAGTGAGAGGCTGGCAGCTCCAGGAGGGCAGCCTGCCATCAGTTGAACATATATCCCAGTGGGAACTGATGTGCACCCACACCTCTGCTTTCACTTGCTGTCCAGGGAGCAGCTGGGAAGCAACCATCCCATGGTTCTCCTCATCTCCCCAAAGGGATGGCAAGTGTCACAGCAGGGCATGGAGGTCTGCGCCTTGGCTGTGCTGGTTGGCAGCACCAGTGAGGATCACGACTCTCTGAGGTGCCACATCTTCCTTCTGCCTGCTCTCCTCAGGAGCATAAAAAGAAGAAGGGAGTAATGAAAGCAACACCAAAAAAGACACATTAAATTTACTTTCCTAGTCTTGTAAATTAGGAGATGCTGGCATTAGGGCTGTCTGTACTGAGTCAGCTCTGGTCCCGTGCACACACGCACCACGCGCAGGGGTGTGTGACAGCTTTTTGTTGGGTCATCGCCAACTGCTTTCTCCCTGAGACTGTGCATTGCTTGACGCTGTGTGGGCCATGTTCTGCAGGTGAATCGTCGTTGTGGTGTGAATGGATTGCTCTCTTTGCTCTGCCCACACCAAGTCTAGGCAGCAACAGCCACAAAAGCTAGAGCTCGCTCTGACCACCGCTGGTAAGGGAGGCTTTTATTAAGGAAGGCTTTCATTAAGGAAGGATCTCATTAAGGAAGGTTTTTATTCCACAGCAAGCTGGACCCACCTTCTCCCAGAAGCCATGGGATGCTGCAGGATTTGGGGCCAGAGAGGTGGAAATGTGCAGAGGTGCTGAGAGCTCAGAGCTGGTGCTACAGATGGTTACCGCCATGCTTTGAGCAAGCAACAATGAACAGCTTTGAAAAAAAATAAAGTGCAAAGGTGCCCAGCTATTCACTGTTCACTATGACTTCTCTGAGGTTTCCTTTCCCACAATAAAGCAGAGAGCACCCCACTTGCTTGCATGCAAGTGCTGGGTAGATAAATTGGCAGAGGATGCCGAGGCATTGAGGTGGATTGAAAACTGTCTGAATGGCCAGGCCCAGAGGGTGCTGACCAGCAGCACAAAGCCTAGTTGGAGACCAGCAACTAGTGGCATACTCGAGGGGTCAATACTGAGGCCAATCCTGTTCAATATCTTCATTAATGATCTGGGTGATGTGGCAGAGTGCACCCTCAGCAAGTTTGCTGATGACATCAAACTAGGTGGGGTGGCTGATATGCCAGAGGGTCATCCTGAAATCCAGAAGGACCTAAACAGGTTGGAGAAATGGACCGGCAGGAACCTCATCAAGTTCAACAAGTGAAAGCAAAAAGCCTGCACCTGGACAGGAACAAGCCCAGGCACCACCACATGCTAAGGGCTGACCAGCTGTAAAGCAGCTTGGCAGGAAAGAATCTGGGCGTCCTGGTGGACACCAAACTGAACATGAGCCAACAACATGGCTTTGTGGCAAAGAAGGCTAGGGATATCCTGGGCTGCATTAGGATAAGTGTAACCAGCACACTGAGGAAAGTGATCCCTACTCTCTGCTCAGCACTGATGAGGCCACACCTGAAGTCCTGGCTCCAATTCTGGGCTCTCCGGTACAACAACAGAGACATGGTCATGCTGGAGAGAGTCCAGTGAGGGGCCACAAAGATAATGAAGGGACTGGGGCATCTCTCCTATGAGAAGAGGCTGAGAGATCTGAGACTGTTCAGCCTGGAGAAGAGAAGGCTCAGGCGGAGCTCATCAATGTATATAAATACCTGGAGAGAGGGTGTAAAGAGGACAGAGCCAGGCTCTGCTCAGTGGTGCCCAGTGACAGGACCAGAGGCAATGGGCAGAAACTGAAACATGGGAGGTTCCCTCTAAACATCAGGAAACCCTTTGTCACATCTGAGGGCGACTGAGCACTGGCAGAGGTTGCCCAGAGAGGTGGTAGAGTCTTCATCCTTGGAGATATTCACAAACGATCTGGACATGATCCTGGCCAACCAGCTCTACATAGCCCTGCTTGAGCAGGATGCTTGGACCAGCTGACCTCCAGAGGTTCCTTCCAACCTCAACCATTTTGTGTATCTGTGAGGCATTGGTGCACCTTGCTGAGTGCCTCACAGATATGCTCATGAGGGTGCTAATTTTACACTTGTCATAGGACTTGCATGGTATGTGTTAAACGTGATCCAAACCTGGTCATAACATGGCCTAAACACTGAATGCAAAGTATAAATGGAAATAAATAAAAAAACGGACTAACAAGTCACAAAATAAGAAACTGTCCTGCCAAAAGAAATTGTCATATAGGATCATGGAGATCCAGACTGACTGAAGATGCATTTCTGGC
>JAVSBS010008846.1:35707-123652 GCA_033124195.1 Coracias cyanogaster | reverse complement strand
CTCGGAGGGGGAAGGGTTACAGCTTCCCATCCCAAGGGGGATTCTTGCCTTCTTAACAAACACCTGTCCTTCAAACCGGGACAAATGGTAGATCACTGACCCTCTATTTTTTTCTGTAGTAAATGCAGCAAAGCGAGGTAGAGAGAATATGCCCTGCTTTGTTCACGAATGTTTTCAAGTTGTGAGTGGAACTGAAGGTGCTAATTTCTTCAGCAGGAAGAAGCTTTGGGCAATTTTTTTTCCAAATATACTTAGGAAATCTGCATCTAAGTAGTGTAAAATACGGTGTACTGTAATTTGCACTTCAAGCCACAAGTTATGCCTTGGAGATTTATTTTAAGTATTGTAGGCTTTGCCAGTATCAACTGAACAGATTGACTAGTGGAGGTGGTTTGTGAGTGATTCCATACCAGAACCTTAGGTGCTATTTGCTCCATCTCCACTAAAGAAGGATTTAAACCCTTACATCAAAAATGGTGAATGTTTGCTAGGTATCCATATTGACATGTAGGTGCTTACAGGCCCCTTCTTTTCATTCAGGGTCAAATTTAGCTCCACCAGCTACACTTTGGAGGTAAGAAAAATCATGAAAGTGGCTTCTCAAAAAAATTGTGTTACTAGGGACTAAGAGGAAAAAAAAGTAGCTTTGTAAAACTGTGATTTTTATTAGGAACCAGAACCCAAAGCCTGGCTGACAGTTCAAAAGATTTAAATTTTATTGTTGTGTGAGGCTCACCCCTAACTATCCCCATGAAGAGATACAATCTTGAATTTATGGATACCAAAGAGTTTCTTTGCGTTCTGTATTTTTCCATTGTCCTCCAGCCAATCTCAGGAAGACCAAACTTGACTTTCTTAATATTATGTCTAAGGTAAAAATGTAGAAAATCACCATAAAAAAGAAAAGCTGACTCAAGGAACTTCATAAACCTTCTTTAGGCGGCAGGCAAAAAAGAAATAAACCCGTAAACTTAATATTTACCCTGAAGCTGAGTTTGAGTATAACGCACTATCATGTTATCATTGTTAAACTTAAAAAAACAGGGATTGCAAAAGTTAAAGTTACTCATTTGTAGTATAAACTTTGTGCTGTTGCTTGAGTCTGTAGTTTAATAGTACACATGTACATTTCAGCATAGGAATTCCAGTCCTTAAGGATATTTTCCAATTAAAGTATGAAGGTAAAGAAAATAAATTCATTGACGCAAATGAGATCTGAATTGGATCAGAAATCAAATCCAGAGGCAAATGGAACTGAGGAGACTAACTTTGAGGTTTTGAAGCTATTAATACTAATTGTAAAAGATTTTCTTCAAAGCCACATTTCTTTAGGGTAGTTTAGAGGAGGCCAAACCATGAGTTGTGTTCTAACGCTGAATTCCTTCTTACTCATCCCAAGTCATTCTTCTGACTTAAGAAGGGCTAATTCTAAGTTATGGTGCCACTGGCTGTGAATATCATAACCCCCCATTGTGAACTCTTTTTATTGGTGACTGAAATGTGAAGTCTTCATTGCAGAATATTTTATTATGTCTTTTCTCTCAATTCCCACCTATGGAGAGACACTGAAGTTTTAACTGATTTTTCTTTTCCTTTTTGTCCCATGATTTCTTCTGTTTTCTGCTTTTCAGAAAACATGAGTTATTTATTTGTGTGAGACTGTGTTGTAAAAGGATTACCTTGATAATTGTTTTTTCTAGTGCAGTTAAAAAGGATCTTATGCTTAAATAGGTGCTAATGTTTTAGCTTTGAAAGCTGCCATGTTTACTGCCACAATAAGGAGACAGTCGTCATATTATCTTAAGGTTTTTTTCTGTGGAAAAAAATTCTTTTGTGCATCTTTTTCAATACATTCCCTGTGCAACAGTCTCCATGTTGTGCATTTTCTAACCTCTAATAGTCCAAATACCTGTTCATTATAATGTACAGACATGATTACTGATATTTTGTTTACAGGAAGAGTGGGGGTTTTTGTACGTATCATGACTGCTATTAATTATATTTCAATAGAACAAAATTCTTTATGATAAATTTTGCTTCATAAAAGGGTTCACTAGTTTGTCTATGGAATCTGTGAAGAAACGGATTTTAATCATTCAGCTATTTTCTAACCTTTCTTTGCAGTCTCAAATGTGAGTGTATTTTTTAACAGTGCATAGTGTATACATGCCAATTTCTAGCATTCTGCTGCATCTGAATTCCATTTTTATTTTTAATTTTTTTTTTTTTACAATGAGGGCTTTTATTATTCTTTCAGTTTCACATGATGAAAAAGTGGCTGGCTTGGATTTTCTCAGACTTTCCAGAGAACATCACCAGGCAGGGACCAGTCATGGAAAATCTCAGCCGACATAAAGAAAAAAAATATTAAGAAAATGAAAACAGGTTATAATTTAAACCATACTATCAGACTTCTTGACAAACAGACACTAGGTTATATTATAACAGTTTACTCAGGAGCCAGATGGCAAGAAAACCTATTCATGCTATGCAATGGGACATATCTTCTAAGCCAAACAGAATTGTCTTGTAGATTACAATTTGGATAGCCAGATTTCAGTCTTCTGTTAAGCTTTGTATCAGCTTTATGAAAACCATAAGAGACTGATTTATAAAGCAAGATTTTTTTCTTTTAAAAAGGGGGAGACACAAAAGGTAGTGTGTTTTTCATCAGCTGTGGCGCTCTAGGGCACGGTGTCCTAGAAAGCATCATGGACTTCACTTACAAGCACCACTGCTAGCTAAACAGAAGGTAAGCTCAAGAGAGGAAAGAAGGAAGGAACCTCAGACCAGTCCTTCAGATGCATTGGAGCTCATGCATCCCGTCTTGATTTGTTCATTCCCTTTTCGAAACTCGCTTCTCTCTACAATTCATTTTATTCTAGAGCTCACTTGTTTCTCTTTTACTTCAGTCTCTACTGAAGTATCAGAATTATGTCCTCACTGTACAGGGATGTTCATTGTTTGTGTTCATTTTAAGCTTCATCTCTCCTTCCTCCACCATTTCCTTTTGCCTTCTTGTTCTTCAGGATTGTATAATCTACAACATATAGTTAAATCGGTGTAAAGGAAGTGCACCTGTGTTCTAGGAGTAGCTCTAGTGCAACTAGATGGATTTTATTGTAACCACGTGCGTTGCAGTATTCAGCTTACTGATAAAGATGAGGCCATAGCAAGAGAGGACGCTGGGGCCACTGGGAGAGAGGTGGTAAGGGTGGAAGGACAAGCACTATGTAGAGTGTGCAGGGAGGAGAGTAGGAGCAAGGCAGAGATAGTGTGAGAAGTGCTTCCCACAGCCTTTGGCTGTGTAAGGTCTTGTGCTTTGTTGTATCAGTCAGCACTTTTATGGCAGCTTTGAGCAACTGAGAACCAGGTAATTATGATCTTTTCCTTGTGACATTCCACCTTATAATGGAATCATAGAATGGTTTGGGTTGGAAGGGACCTTTAAAGGTCATCTAGCCCAACCCCCCTGCAGTGAGCAGGGACATCTGCAACTAGAGCAGGTTGTTCAGAGCCCCGTCCAACCTGACCTGGAATGGTTCCAGGGTTGGGGCATCAACCACCTCTCTGGGCAACCTATGCCAGTGTTTCACCACCCTCATTATAAAAAAATTCTTCCTTATATCTAGTCTAAATCTCCCCTCCTTTGGTTTAAACCCATCACTCCTTGTTCTGTCGCATTATGTCCTGCTAAAAAGACCATCCCATCTATCTTACAGCCCCCCCTTTAAGTACTGAAAGGCTGCAATAAGGTCTCCCCGGAGCCTTCTCTTGTCCAGGCTGAACAATCTAAACACTCTCAGCCTGTCCTCATAGCAGAGGTGCTCCAGCCATCTGATCATCTTCATGGCCCTCCTTTGGATCCAATCCAACAGGTTCACACCCTTCTTGTGCTGAGGACTCCAGATCTGGACACAATACTCAGGTGAGGTCTCCAGAGCAGAGAGTCACCTCCCTGATCCTTCCACCAAAGAAAACTCAGGCACGGTAAAGAAATCCCTCCAGAGACTTTAATGAAGCTTTAAGAGTCACTTTTTGGTTTACTGAAAGTTAGCATTTTATCATTTGCAAATGAAATTATATATGTTTTCCGAAATCATACAGTACCTGACTAGAGTGAGTCGTTTCTGGGAGGTACACGCTCACATGAAAGTATGATGTTTCTCCCCATTACCCTGGGAACTGCTGCATGGTGGGGCTCTACTGTTGTGCCAGTCACATTGAGATATTGCTTGTAAATAAGAAACAAGAAACTAAAATACTCAGAACAGAATGCAGAAAGGAGTTTTATTAAGTAGCTCAAGTTATTAAGAGTGGTACATTTTCAGTACAAGCCGCTATGGTTTGCTGTCAATGCAGTCTTGTGGTTTGAATAGTTAATTTCTTACTCTTGTGGTATTTTACATAAAGTAAATGCTTCATGGAGTTTATATTTTCATTTACCAATATTTGCCAATTACTGTTGGGAACAGTAATTGAAAAAGACAGAGAGTTCACATACGTTGGCACTGCTTGATATCCGTATTTCTGAGTTTTGGGGAGGCAGTTAATTTTGCCATGTTTTCTATTTTTTAATTCATAGCTGAAGATTCATGCCATTTTTCCATGATCTAGATCAACATACGAGTTGAGATCTATTTTAAATGGTTGATTTAAAAAGAAAATTTGATTTAGTAGTATGTGGGTAATTTTAGGCAAGTTTGTTCTGTGCATATTCATATAAATGTTATGGGGAAACTATGCACATGGCTTATGTTTCAAAGTAGGTGCTTTTGCAGTTACGTATTAATTTCTTTGAAAAGCTGTTATGCCCCTTCTTACCCACAGAGTATTTAAGGAAAAATTTGAACTACAGCCTCAGTACTCCTCTCACATATTGTATTTCTTCTGGTCTCTGACACCTCTTCCCTTCAAGAATAATACTAAGTAATTTGGTTTTCAGATACAAATTTTTACTTCAGCTCATTTTCCTCATCCAGTCTTCCTTTCCCAAGGAATTCCAAAGAGAAGGCTGGACTAGTAGTTCATATTTTATGCTCTCTATATGCCTTATTCTGTGAATCAAAGAGACTTTGTGCTTTGAGTCTCAAGGCAAGTTGTACCATACAATATTGAATGGGCTTAAAATGGAACAACCCAGGAATCTGTTCCCTTTTGAGCAGTTTCTCTTTTTGTTGTTCTTATACACTGTTGTTTCAAGCACACAAAGTTGCAGTATATAAATTTATTAACTTTTGTTAACATTCTCAGCAGTTACGCAGAGAATTGCTAAGCACAGTTTTGTGTGTCTTTTCTGTGGTTGTCACTGATTTTAGTTAAAGTTTCAAATACTTTAATCATCATTTGTTCACCTGTTTTAATATTAGAAGGTTAAACTGACTGCTGAAACAGTAATTTTCATTTCTTACTTGGAAATAACTCTTCCACTCGAAAATACATAAAATAGACTTGGGACTGATTCAGAACCTTGAATTTGAACCTCCTAGATGTCCAGGACTTGGAATTTGCACCTGCATCCAAATTTCGCAAATGACACCAATTTCCATTATATGCTGAAATTAGAGCTGGGAAGAAAAAAAACCCAACAAACTCTGATTGCATGTTTCAGTCCAAGTTCAGTGTCTGGAGCTCATCCTAGATAAAAAGATTTTGAACACTTTACTTGCAGATATGAACAGGAAAATGTTTCTCAAGCGCTACTCCAGCCATTTAGTCCAGTCATATTCTAAATACATAATACAAGGTTATTTTAGAAATGTTAAAAATCAGAAGCTAGTCATTCCAGCCACACATCCCTGCACAGCTTCCCAACAATAATGAATCTTTTTAACAGTCTAGCTGATGATTATGAATTATGCTTGGTTTTGGTTTGGGTTTTTTTTCTTCTATTTTCCCTGTTGATGAAATGAGGTGAGGTGAGACTACATGATACAGCGGGAGTCACAAAGTGACTTAAGTGTCAGAGCTAAGAACTACTTGAGCTCCTTCTTTCTGTCTCTTGCACTAGGAAAGGCTGCAAAGGTTTATTGCAGCATCGTAATTGATGGAAGTGATTGCTTTTGCTTTTTTTTAAATCCAGATTGTAATGTAAGTATATGGCCTATAATATTTGTTCTTTGTGTAGCTGTTCAGTTTTGTTGTGGGCTTTCAAATGATGTTTACATGAGTCTTTGAAAGAGCAAAATATCGTGGACTTTTAAAACAGAAATATTGGGCAATAAATACCGTAGCTGAAAAATCAATAATAAAATGTAGGTGGGTTTTACTGCTAATTTAATTAATTCTGTGTCATGTAAAATTGCATTTAGACACACAGGTAGAGCTGCTTGCCTGTATTGAAATGTAACTCTCCTACACCATTTGAAAACAAGCTGACATGTAACTTGCTATAAAAAATGAAATATTCTAAGATATCCAATATATCTGTGAATAAATGAGATGTGCAGAAGTAAAAAGGGAAAAAAAACAACTTCAAGTTGTCTGAAGAATTACATGAAGATAATAGAGAGGGTTTGGGTTTTTTTCCTTATTGATGATTCCCAGAACTTAAGGTTTCACAGTTAGATTGACAACTGAGTTATTTGCCCATACCTAGTGACTGACAACAGATAATGGAAAGGCTTTTACCATGATATAACAGCAGAGAATAATTTCTAATTTACTACTATAGTTCTCATCAAAAGTACCCCAGCAAAAACAGTAGATTTATCACTTCAATTACTGGAATTTCACATTTAGTTTAAAGAGACATGTTTCTCTAATGTGACAGGCTTTACAGATTCTGAACTTCTTCAGACATTTCAGCTATCAGAGTAATCAGGAAAAGATATAAATGAAAGCAATTGTTTTAGTTTTATAACTTTCAGTGCTGTCTACTGGCAAGAAACGAAACAGGCCATAAACTGATGGTCTTTGCCAAGTCTATAAAAGGAAAAAAAAAGACATTCCGTATCACAGTCTTTTTACTTTTTTAAACCAACCAGCTGTCTGATACTGGATGGGAATAACATGAAAATAGTATTCAATTAATATCTACAAATTAACTTTTATATGTGTATTTTTAAAATCAGCTGCCTAGTGATAGTAAAATGTTATTTACCTCAAAATATATTGAGTATATTTTTAATACTTTTATTCATATCACTTCTATCCAGCTTGCATGCCTCAAGCCATGAGAGGGAACCAAAAGAGTGAAAAACAGACTAACATAAAAAACAAGCCGTCAACAACCATAGGCTTCTGTACCCTAGAAGAAGTTCATGTGGATGATTTTAAAGCTGGTTTTAAATATTCAAACAGGTAGTACTTTCTGCTTTGGGGGATGATGGCGTGTTCCATACTTCTTATTGAGGTGGATGTCTACCATTTCTATAATTCACCCCCTACTTGGTTGTTCTCAGCTTGGAAATAGCAAATGTTACGTGTAAACTGGGGACCCTGGGGCACCTCCTGGGTCCCAGACATGAATGCCCAGATGTGGCCCAATGTCATGTCAGGGAGTATCTTCCCCAGACTCATTCCTACATGCCCCTTTCCTTCTGCTTCCTAAAGCACCCTGGTTTCTTGTGCAAAGGCAGCCTTTGTGTGTAAGCTAATCGGGCACTCGGGGTGCTCCCCAAAGTGGGTCCCAGGTTGGAGCACCATGGACCAAAACACTGGTGTGTGGGTGTGCTCTGTGGCACCCTCATGTTGGTCAGCTTAAATGCAGTAAAAAGCCCTTGTGAAGTACGGTGCTGTACTTCCCATCCTACAGCACGATAAATCAGTGCACCACAGGAGATCTGATCTATCTCTAGGTTCACTTCAGGAGATTTGGATCTGTCTCCAGATAAATAGCCTTTATCCTCACATTATGTTCATGCACACAGCCATACCAGCTCTCCCAGAAATTTCCCTTTTGCAGACAAGCCTTGGCAATCCCTCCCATTTCTCATTAAAGAAAAAATATTGAAGGAAGCTTTTGTAAAGGATCCCTACCAGAGAGAGTCTGCACATTTTCATGCAGGATTCCTAGTTCTTCCGCAAACAGAGTTGTAAGTCTTAAATACAGCCTTACACAGAGATGATCCTATCTCCTCTTAGACCAGGGAGCAGGAGTTTAGGTCCGGGTATCAAAGCTGTGTGTCTTGAGCACTCACTACAGAAGACTTTCAGTGGTGTGCCAGGCCAGGCGTGCTCTGTTGTTTTGCCCTCACAAAGGTGCCAGCATAGCAAAGCACCTTTATAAAACCTCACCAGCTAGCGAAAGCAGTAGGGATTTTACTGCAGCTGATGCAGAATTCATAAAGAAGTTCACACAATTATGATATTTGGAATAAATAAAATGCCATAGCACATGGTGCTTCTGATGGTCTGATGATTGCTAGAGTGCAGCTTGTATGGCAGAGCACACGTTTACTTGGAAAAGAGGAGTTTATCGATTATGTCATAGGTGGAAAAGTGGTCTTATTTGGGATCTACTGTAGAGGTAGAGCACTAGAGTAGCTAAGCCAGCTCTGCAATTATAAATTGCCTGTTACAGTTGAATTTTCAAGAAAGGCTGTGGTTTAGATCACAGAAAGGAAGTATCTAAATGCTATGTATGGTGTCAAACATGCATAAGTGATTGAGCACATTTGTTTATGAGGTACAATACTTCAGCGATAATGTTTATGAGGAGTTCTATTAGGGTGAATAACATAGCTGCAGGTTAAAAGACTGTCTGGAGTACTTTTATATCCATTGATTTAAAGTAGATCTTAATAGATTGGTCACATATTCCAGTATTTTTTATTTTTGTTTATTTACTCCTATAGAGGCCAAGGAGGAGGTTTTCATTAGTTCTGTGCCAATGAAGTTCTAACCTCTCAACCTTGAGAAAGCAAAGTAAGGGACTGTAAAATCCCAAGACTGCATCGCTGAATGAACCTGCAGCTCTTCCTTGATTTATATAGATTCTTCCTCTCAAAATTGAAGGTAGCAGTATTTTGGCACATGATTAGCATTTTATCTATAATATTTGTAAAGTAGTAATTCAGACAGTTTAGCAGCAGAAGTGCTAAACCTAAGTTAAATTTAAGATAAGTGTTTTCTTAACAGAATTTCTTCAAATAATTTCATCTCACAGTCGTAGAATGGCAGATGTTTGCAAATCTTGGTGTAAAACTGATTGAAATATTTTAAGAAAACTGAAATAATGTCAGTGGCAAAATTTATTTTACCGAGTGCAGATGTAAGACATCAAGTTCTCAGACTGATGGCAGAATTAACAAAAAACACCATCTGGTTCAATAATTATCTGAAAATACCCATATTCTTGGATTTGTTTTAATACCACTTAGTTCCCAGCTTTATTTTATCTGTGTTTGCACACCAATGAGACTAGATTGTGCAAAACGAAGACTACTTCCATCTGATCATTTTTAAAAAACAACGTGTTTTTGCATGAATAATGAATCTTTGAATTGTTACTAAACAAGCAAATTATTTGCGTATGTGTCACATCGGTTATCAAGTTTGCACATGTGACAGCTTCAACAGCCGTCACATAAAATGCATAGAGCTTGTAACCATATGTTTTTGCTTGACAAAAAGCTAAAACTCAAGATCAATTTTCAATATGGAATGCACAAATTAACACTTTAAAATGCACCACAATATGTACGGCTTGGCAAAATTTGCAGAAATAGCACGTTTCTAGATATTAACTGATATCTTTGGATTCGACCTTAAGGTATTCAATCATTTTGATTAAAAGACTGATTTCTCATAAAACCACAGTCTGTTGGAGGCGCAAAGCCAATGACATTTGAGCATTCATATATTTTCATAAACTTTGAACAATGTCAGTGAGACACCTCTTCAATCTTGGCCACACAACAGCAGGGTATTCAATCTTTCTTTAGCTTGAGACAGAACATTTGAATATCAGCATAGGGTTATTAATGTGACAGTTCACATGGCGTGCACCATGTTGATTCTTAAAAAGCAGATCTGTGGAATGTATAGAGGGCTCTGCTTAGGACTCTGGCTGTTAAAAATCCAACGGAAAGACTTAAAATGGATTTTTACAGCTCAATCGTTGCACTTTTTAGTAGTAAAACATAACGAAAATTGACTATGGTTTTACACCTTGAAAGTTTCTGATATTACTTCTGTGATTATATCCGTTGTATTTAATATTAAAGAAGTACAACAGATCTCATAGTATATTATTAAATTCTTTTTGTATGTAAAAAACAGCATTAGCAAGTGACTAAGCAGCCATGCAGTTAGATATTGAATTACTCCGCCTTCCCCTTTTTCTTAA
Source organism: Coracias cyanogaster (assembly GCA_033124195.1). Lineage (NCBI taxonomy): Eukaryota > Metazoa > Chordata > Aves > Coraciiformes > Coraciidae > Coracias > Coracias cyanogaster. The sequence continues at coordinate 113,361 of JAVSBS010008846.1, read as the reverse complement.
CGTCTGTCAGAATTTATAGCATTCCAAATAAATAAATAGACACCCCCCACACTTATTTCTTTAAATGCAGATTTTTGAGTAATGTAATGTTGTTCAATGTAAGCATGTCATTTTACATTACATCATGTTGTAGGTCAGATGCGGTGTAACTTTTTATGATGCATTGTAAATGACAAAACATGCTGCAATATGTGATATATGTTGGTACGTGCCCCTGATAACATCGCTTTTTCTTTAGAGTGTTGTTGCCTGAGCAGCTTGGGAGAAACCAGATGGGCTGTGAGGGAAAGATGAGCAATTCTGTCTTGCCCAAACCGCAAATGTGACAACACACTGTTAAGACAGGAGACAGTGAGGTGCATGTGTTAATAGAATACAAGGCACCCGCAGATGTCCCAAAGTTTTCATTTAAAAAGCCCTGCGAAACAAACAAAACCCAGAATCTCGTCTTATTTCAGTGATAGTGGGAAGATCTGCTATTTCTGTTGTACAAGGTGGGATAGAAGTCTGATTGGTTTCAGATCCACGGGTACCTGCTAATAAATACTGGTGACTACCGTCCAGGAAGAAACAAGGAATGTGTCTTGCAATTCAGTATCCCAGTTCCCTCGGCAATTCCAAATTTGCCCTAATAATTTGATATTTCTGTAGCATCTACTGTCTCAAAGGATGCTGAAACCTGTTACAATCTTCTAGCACATCCAAAAGACTTCACTCCCCGCTGAAAACCAGCCATAGCCGAGGTGAAACTTGTAGGGTTTTCAACAGAGAGAATGTTGAAAACAGCATCGCATGACTAATGTCATTTTCAGTTTAAACTGCGGAGGAAACCCTAATAAACTTAATAAATATGAAAGCTTAATAAATATAAGATTAATAAATAAAAGTACTGGAATTTTATCAGGACATCCTTATTTCTGGAAAACGTACTACAGGAATCTACAAAAATGTCTCATCTGAAAAAGCGCGCAGCATTTCCCACCTGCATGGTGCCCCACAGCGACAGCAACAAGTGTAGTAAAAAGGCAATATTCTTAACGGCTTGGAATGTCCTCATCTGGGGAATAAAAGGCCTTTATTCCATGGTATTGTGACCATGTGTGTGAGTTGTTCAACATTATGCTTTCACTACGATTAGTTTACTTTCATTGTGTCTTTGTGAGCCTTTTCAATGGGTTGCTTCCCTCAGCTCGTGTGTTTGTGCAGGGTCCGGCACAACACCCCTAAGAACAATTACAATATACGAATTGTAAATGAAACATTGCTCATGCTGCCTACTGCAATTCAGGGGTATCCTTTCATTGCTGACTCGGAGGCAAAAGCAGCATGAAGAGGCTCACCCCAAACTTTCCTGTGCACTCCAACCTACTTTGAATGAAGAATTCTCCTATCCCATCTCCACCTCAGAGGTTAATGAGGCTGTAGGCATAATGTTAGACCCTCAGGGCAATTTGTGATGCTAGTTTAAATGGTGTTACCCGTCCATGTATTTGGATACATGTGTATTTCTCGATCGATTACATACTGTTTTATTGTTGTGAATTTGCATGGACTGAATTTTTCACAAATGGTAGAGTTGCACACAGTTACCTAAATAAAAAGTAGTAAACCACAGCCAGAAGCCTATAAAAAAGCAACACACTGTCTTAATAATTGTGTCTATTTGGAGGGGTGTGGCTGTGTAACATTTTTGCACAAAAATCAAATTCTGTTTCTATTTTGTTTTTCCTCTCACTCCATATCTTTGGAACCCTGTACTTTTTCTGTAACTTCTCTGGCCTATATAGTTGAACAAAGTGTTCACAGAAGTCTGATTCAGAATTTTGTTTGAGTTCTGTTTTCTTCAACAGTAGAAAAGCAAAGTCATGGCAAAAAAAAAACGAACCAGTAGAAGATTATTTGGCATAATGGTTAAAATGCCATAGTTTGAAGAAGGAAGACTTTATGTTTTTGAGGTCTTTATTAGAGCCTTCTAGCAGTGAAGGGTTTTCTTTCTCTTTCCCAGTACATCTAAGGAGAATGTCGCTGTATAATGAAAGAATCTACAGGACAAAATCTTTCCTATTTTCACACAGATACCATGTCACTGCCTCTCTTCTACTTATGAAGTTGTGATGAAAGCTATACGAATGGCTGAGCTGTTCTGAAAGGCCATATCTTCATTCTGAGTAAAGAATAACTGGGAAGACTAAGAGTTTCTTGATTATTCTTATTTTTTCCACTAACTTTTCTTCTTCCTTATTCAGCTGCAGTAGAAATTGGGTGGGAATTGATAATCCTTTAGGAATGTAGGTTTTGACACTTATCTGGTGGATGATAATTAATGCATTCCAAGAGGATTATCATAGTGGACTGTAGTTAGAAAAGAGTGACATTCCATTTACGTGGAGTGAAACTTTAATATGTGGCTGTCTCTACCATGCGTTTTTAGGAGATATCTTCCACCTTTCAGCTCCAGTCCGGGTAACTCCACCCAGTCCAGCTGTAATGAAAGCTACTGTAGGCACAGGCAGTTTCAACCAGTAAAATAAAATATTGTAAAACAAAATATTATTATTAATACAGCATGTATTTAATTGTTTCTGAGATATTCAGGATGAAACATTTTATGTTTGTTGGCTTCAAGAGGAGTAATGTTTGCAAAGAATTTGAAATAGAGGATGAAGGCTGGGGGCAATGGGATTAGGACAGATACTTGATTTTTCTAAGCAGCATTTTTAATTATCAGCTCCACTCTAGTGTTGCAAGGGAATTAAAGTTACTCAGAATTCAGCGATCTTTAAGAACTATTGCAAATTACTGTATTCCTTAAGTAAGACAGTAAATATTTTTGTGATTTATGATAATGTTTTGGGGGAAGGTTAGTTCACCTGCACTGCTGTCTATTGGGAGGACTGGTGAGGAGCGAAGAAGCCCCTTTTCCTGAAATCGATGAAATTTGGGAATGACTTGCTCATCCCACCACCGTATGGGACAGGAGTCTGTACCCCCTCGTGGGTCTAGGGAGCATTTTGACTCAGCTGAAAGGGCCAGTTTCCTTATGGTTTTTAGAGGTGTACAATTCCCAGTAGTATTAGGAGATGCATGGGGTTTGCATCTATTTAAAATAAATAATATTGAGGAGCATGATAGCTATAAATTACTGTCTTTAGGTTCCAGGTGTTGCAGAACACAGTGTTACAGCATCAGAAAGACTGTAACCGCTGGTAGCGTACATTGCTGTACAATCAAGGTAACGTTTACAAGCTTAGAGCAATAGCCCGCTATGATTTAACTGCAGAACACTTGTCAATATATATTTGCGTATACCTTTGCTTTTGTTCTCCGCTCTCCTAAGTTAATCTTGCAGAGGAAGTGTTATTAGCCCCCAGCCATTTGTCAGGATGGGCTCTGTTTTCTGTTCACTGCCTGACTTCTGCGCTGCAGATGCAGTATGGATGCTAACAGGGTTGCTTCCCTCTCTCTTCAGCAAGAAAAACTCCCTTCTGATATTTCATTAATAGGCTTGTTTGGTTCAGTATTTGGGTTTATTGCCCATTTATGTGGTTAACAACCTTTTTGTACAGACTGCTGCCAATCTGCAAAAAACATGCTGAAAAACAAATCAACCTTGTCAGGCAATTCTCAAAACTGCAAGAATTGTTTCAGAATCAAAGTATTCAGTAAGGTGCCCGAGTAGAGGTCAGACTCCTCCAATACATTCTGATGCACAGTAAAGATTCCATAAATGTTAAATAAGAAGAATACCATCTCAAAAATACATTACATTTATGTAGAAAACAAATTTATGTCATTGAGTTGTAGGTGTAGGAAATGGAAACAATTTATGGGATCCCTTAGTCGAACCCACATGAGGTACAAGATTACCGAATAAAATAAGTTTTGTGGTGCTCTGTCCAATCTTTGCTGTGAAAAGCAAAGATCCATTTAAATTGAAATTTTAAATAGGTTCAAAACAAAAGAAAAACTCAACAGTTGTAAGAATTTGAAGTCATTATTTATAAGAATCAGAAACTCCTCTTAAACACCCTGATGCAAACTATATTGTAACATATTGATGCTGATGCAGGGAAGAAGCTATATTTCAATCATTAGAATCTTATTTTTCACCCCAATAAATACATTTTTTTTATGTGCCATTTCATAGAACGGTATGATCCTGTCTATATTTTGCATCTCACAAGTGAAGGTATTTTTGTGGCATTAAGGTTCTGCTCTGTTAGTGTCAGCTCTTAGCTGACGTATGTTGCAGTGCTTCCTCACAAATTAGTATGCCTAAAAGAGTTTACACTTGTTGACTATGTAATGGATGTAGCCCTGGCAGTTTAGACAGGGCCTGATTGAAAATTCTTGGCAGTCCATGGGAAATCTAGCTGAGATATAAGGAAGAAATTTTTTATGACAGTGGTGAAACACTGAAATAGGTTGCCCAGAGAGGTAGTAGAAGCCCCATCTCTGGAAACATTCCAGGCCAGGTTAAATGGGGTCTGAACAACCTGATCTGGTTGGAGATGTCCCTGCTCACTGCAGGGGGTTGGACGAGATGACCTTTCAAGGTCCCTTCCAGCCCAAACTGTTCTATGACTGTAGTAAATATTTTTACTGATTTCAGTGGGATCTGAATCAGACCTGTAGAACTTATATTAAGGACAGTCCCCAGGCCATCTTCAAGACCAGACTTGCATGCTTCACAGATTGGAAGCCTACACTCTGAGGGACAACCAGAGCATGCCTTTGGGTTCTCATGTGCTGCGGCATGCCGGGGTGAATAGCATATTGCCAGGTTGTTTTGCTAAGCCATCCACAGGTATTGTGACAGTTATGCAAGAGGCAGAGCAGAAATAAGTACCGTGAGCACAACAAATATGGAAGATACTTTCAAACCAAGAAAAATCCTGGAGGAAGTCAGTCAGTCAAAGTCTACTTGATCTCTCTTTGTTTTTCACAGCAATACTCTCTGGTTTTACTTTATCCTGATTTATTACATAATTATATCATTAACTTTATTGCACACCTAAGGAAATCTCCATTTTATCTGGCCACATGGGAAGGCACCATAGCAATTTGATGGTTTTTTGGCTTTTCAACATCAGGGAAATAGTCTTAGACAACTCTGCAGATTAATGCATCAAATATAGTGTGGTACCTAAATGTTTCGAAATATTTGAGGTGAAAACTCAGTCTCGTCATCACCATAATGGCCCATTCTCTCCTCTTCCAAAAAAATAAACAAAAAGCATTCACACATATGCTACATCTGGCTTGATTTCATCTTCTCTTTTAGTTTTTAGGTTCACATAGTAGTAATGATTAATAATATAATTGCTCTGAGACATTTATTTCTTCTCTCAAAAAGGGAATAAGTAAATTTTTTCTTCCACGAAAGGACATCAGTTTTAAAGTGTATAGGGAAAATGTATCAAAATATTAATTAGACTTTTCTTTTGTTTTGCTAGTTTGCATTAGACAGATGGAATTCTGATCTTTAACAGCATCATGACTCATGAAACTGCTTGTGTACTAAAATGCCATTATTAACACAACAGTAGTTTTCAGCAGTTGGTAATTATTGGCATAATTAAACATTTATCAAGAAACAAGTATTTATCATTCATTAAACTTTCATTAAAAATCCATCTTAGCACAAGCTAGATTAGCCAGTGATTTTCAAGTGATAACTTCTTAACTTCTGGCAGGAATGTAGAGCATTCTGATAGCAAAGAACGTCCTGTATAATGCAACCTTTCAGGTTTTGTAAACACTTGTAACAATTTTGATTTAGGAGTGTTATTTTTAAGCATTCTGTAAGACTCAGACAAGAAAGTACTTGGCTGTTTTCTGTAGAGTTTACCAAGTTTAGCACTTCTTAAGAGTGTGTTTGGGAAAACAAGATGCCCTTGGCTGTGAAAACCCAGTGCTTTATAACTGCATTTATATGACTTAAATTCCATCAAAGCCTGATGTGTTTACATATATTGGGATGTTTTAATTTACTTTTGTGAATGGACTATCTCCTAAAATCTGCCTTATGGTATTGTGAAAGGATGGAATCTCAGATTAGATGTTAGTAATTACAAACCGTCTGTATTTTCCATCACTTAATACTTTTAGGCACTAAAGAGGAAAATCTGCATGTTTGATTTAAAAGACACCCATTACATCTCTGCATGGTTTTGGTTTGATTTTGCAGAGTTGGGTATCAGACATTATCCCTGGTCTGTTCGGTTTTGATTGATTTATTTAGATGGTAGATTCATTATTTTTTGCCATGTTTAGCTATGAATAAAGGTAAATTTGTGTGTATTTCAACATGCAGAAAAATACCATTAGTCAACACCTTGTAGTTCTCTTTCATTCCAATTTTCTTATTTAACTGTTTTTAAATATTTTTTCTGTGTTTGTTTATTGTCCTCAGTCCTTACCTGCCATTCCCACTAACCCTTATGATCACAGAAGCACTGGCTTGCTTAATCTTGTAGCAACCGGTTGGCTATTTTCCCTCTCAGTCCTTTGTTTCTTCTCTTGCTTATAGGTATGATAGGATGTATTACTTAACCCCTCCTACGCAGCCCCTGCTTTGCAAGAGGTACCAATTTGGCAAGGTTAGCATACATTTAAAATCTCTAATGCGATCATCTAGATTGTGGTGAAGAAAAAACAATATTCAGTGAGCGAGACTGTCTCAGAAAGCTCCTTCACATACATACGAGTGCTTCACATCTTAGCCCATATTCAGCAACTTTGTGTTTTCTCTTGGGCAAAAAATTTACTGTATCAGTGCTTTTATGTCACAAGAATGAATTGAATTCGTACCCTTTAGTGCAAACAACAATAGACAGAGTGGTAACCTAGTGGAAAACAAATAGACGCCCCGTCCCTTTTGGGGATTCAGAGAGGTTCAGAAAGATGGAGCTGACGGTAGAGAGGTGGCAGATAAAAACAGGCTGAAGCAGGAAAGAATCCTGCGGTCATTTATTACCATGCCATCTTCATAGTGTTTGCTGAACCAAGGTGCAGAGTAATGATTCAGACAAATGATGTTAATAATAATAGCTGGCCCTTTGGCAAAAATGGAATACCTAGTATTGCAGCATGAGACCTAATCAGATTCTCCAAAACTTGCTTCAAACCGATAGAATTTTTGTTATCAAGTTTTCCGTCCGTTGACTCTTCTTGGGTACTGTATTTATAAAGAAGCAAAGCGATAAGCAATTATTTTCCATCAGGTGAAAAAACTCAATATTTTAAATATTGTGATATTTAATGGATATTTTAAAGCTAGTTTTAAAATATTGTGTTATTTCTGGTTTATTTTTGCTGGAATTTGAGCTGTTAAAATCAATAGTATCTAAAAGATCCTTCTAGTAATCACAGATTACTTCAGCACACATAGAAACTTCCTGGAGTTCATTATCTTTTTTTTTTATTATTTTCCACGTAATCAAAAGAGAATTCACCTTATTTCATGTAAGTGAATAACAACAAGTATGCTTTACAGTAGTTTTTGTTGTGCACAGAGTATCAGAGGTAAAAGTGAGCTCCACATAAAGCCAAGCTATGGATTTTAAACAAGTGATAGTTGTTAGTACTGCTGGTCTGATTAATTGCTTTGGTCTGTTGTTAGATATTTGTACATAAAAAAACATCTTAACCCAAAAAAGCTTACTAACCATTTTGCACTGTTCAGATATGACATGGTTTTGTTGTTCTTTTTAATAATACCTGCAGTTTTTAGGCATATAGGTTGCAATTATTTTTATTAGCTGCTGTTCCGTTAACAACATAACCAACATCTGTTTTAATCTAAACATCATCAGACTTATTAATTAGGTACATTTTGGCATCAATTTATCACACATGCTTTGACACTTTTGATACTTGAAGCATAAGCTATTATGTGTAATGAAAAAAAAATAAGTATGATTTGGAGTCAGTGTTATACATCATCTGTAGGGGACAATTATCTTGGCATGTGGGAGGTTAATGTACACACTCTAGATTCCTTTGCTTGATTTGCTGTTTTCTTCTTCATAACTCTAGGTAAACAGTTTGTGCTGCCATTTAATGCACAGGTTAAGTGTAGTTGCAGGCTATTATACATCATTAGAGTAAGTAATATTCAGCTGTGGAAGAAAGATGGAAGCTTTTCACTTGTAGCCACTTGGACATTTCATTTTTCATCTAGTATGCCACTGCAAAAATTAGTTGTGGCAGGCCTGATGTAATTTATAGCCTGGTACCCTGAAATTAAGCAATGAATCACACCATTTTGGCTGATTAGAGTTAATGCATTTTTCCCAATGACATATTTTGTAAAACAATGCAGTTTATTCTGAAGTTTGCCTTATCAGGCCTAGTAATTTCTCACGTCAACCTGTGCAATTGGGATTGTACCATGGGCAGTGCGCTCTATCACCAGATTTCTTCTGGCATGGTACTGTAGTTATCTTCCAGTTTAAAGGGGCAGGTTTCCCTTTCTTTCCTGACTTTCTCACTAGAAAATATCAACTTTCCTCTCCCTCCGTCCCCCGCCGTCCAACCTCAAACCAGACAATTGCAAAGCAAAACACAGAGCAACGCAATTCAATGCGGCTTGATTGAAAGTGCAGGGTGTAACGATCAAGTGAGTAGAGACCATTGGATTGAGCCTCAGGCCTTCACACTCTGGCTCTGGTCAATAACAAATTTATTGCTAATCAAATCCAATAAATACAAAACAGCATGCATTTATTTTTATTTGGCACCTAGCTGGTCACAGAATGATAACAAAACAGGTGAGTCAGAGCCTGCCTTTCAGAAGGATGTGCTGTAGCTGACGCATGCCACACTTAAAGCTCCTGTACATTTCCAGCAGACAGACAGTCCCTGAGAAGCTCTTGTTGTCTATCTCTGATTACCGGTGGGCTTTGGGTCCCACTTGCCTGTGGAATACATTAATGGTGCCAGCTCTTGAGTTTGGAGAATTCTGTTAGCTGAGATACTTTGTGATAGGGAGAGGTATCACTGCAGAACAGGATCTATAGGTATTAGTGTCAAGAAGAATAATGTCTTCCTTGCCCTTTCTCCTGGGTTATTGCATGGGTTATACAAAGACCAGGATGAGTTAATAGAAAACAAAGAAACTAAAGGTGTGTGGGGAGGGGAGTGGAATCAACAACATAGCTGAGACGTGAATTTTGCTGTTGCCAAAAATAATGTGCGACTGTTCATTCCCCCCAAAGCACTAACATGCATAAGAGCAGATGACATAATCATTGCAGGCATCTTACACCATGTAAAACTGACGCGGACAAACAGTGCATAGCTAATGTAAAGCTGACATTCAGTATCCAGCATTTCTGTGTATTCCTTTTTTTTTTTTTTTCATGTGTGTGCATGAAATTTAGCTAAAACTTCTCGATGCTGCGATTTGTTACGCAGACACGTTATGAATTACAAAGCGTATGCCAAAGGTACAAACCGAACAAAATGATTGGGAATCTTTAACGCTATGAAGAGTGCTGCTTATGTAGCTTGGAAGTCAGATAGTACAAAAATTCCTTCTTTCTTAGCTGCTGGAGTCCCTGCATTTTTAAACGGCGTATGGAAAAACCCAGCAACAGTCTGCAACATGTAGGAGGAAAAGGCAGCACACCTGCAAGACTCCAGCTTACCTTGTTCACACCCAGGATGGGAGAACATGATTTATTATCTGTCCCTTGAATTTCTCTGAGCATTCTGTCTAAACTTTAAAAGCAGATTACATTTGCGATTAAACCTTAACAAATGTTGTTTTAACTAGACTGCAATATATGTTATTGACAACAAGCTTTTTTTTCCTCCTGAAAATAACATTGGTGCTTAGGCATGCAATTTACAAAAATGACAAGGAAGGGTGGTACTTTTCCCAAGGTGAATGTGAGTTGACTGATTAGCTGGTATTTTAACTTAGATTCTTGCAAATTACAGACATAAGAAACCCTGCAATTTATACGTACTTTAGAAGTGAAAGCTTTAATCCCATGATTCATGAAAGTAAAGTGGTAATAATTTAAGTACCATATTTTATTTATCCCTCAGAGTTGTCAGCTGATACCAGAAGTATTCTCACTATTTTTGGGTTGCTGCCTTTGGCCACCTAATTGCTTCTTAGGAAGTAAGAGGGAAATTGCTTATATAACTACATGGATTGTCTTTGGCAACGTCAAGCCAAGGCATCAATCAGTCCATCTGGGTAAAATCACAAGCTGACTCCGATATTGCTAAATATTTATACTGTCAAATACACACAGACATCCAGATGAAAAGAGGCATTCATTAGGAATGCTCCAGCTTGTCAGTTTAAAGATGTAGATTAGAGCAAAACCTCCCACTATGGTACTGAGTGCTCAGGAAAAGTCTATATTTAGCCATTCTGAGCAATAAATATCATCATATTGCCTCATTTAGGTAAATAGAGAATGAATATTGTCAAGATGATCTAGAGATAATGTAAACAGATCCCTGTTCAGAGTCTGTGTTACTAGGGTAAATTCCAGGACATTGGTGTGCTGCTGATGCTTTTTGGTTTAACCCTTTTTCTTAATTGTGTTCTCCTCCCCTTTACAGTAACAGTAAGGCTTGCTCCTTGCAGATGAGAAAGGAAAGGGGGAGAGATAAAGAGTTTCTTTTTAAATAAAAGGTGATTGTGAATTCTGAGTTATTATATTAATTAGTAGTTTTGCTCTAATATTTTCTTGGCACTGCTAAAGGCTGCTGCTGCTGCTGGAAAATACAGATATCTGTAGCAACGCCGAAGCTCATTCCAGAGTTTAACATGGGCACTGACAAAGCCCGTCAGTCAGAAGAACATCACAGCTCTGAGGCTAAGACATGATTTCAAGAGTACACCCAGTTAAGACTCATAGTGGAATTTCTTCTACAGCACATTTTCTTCTGTGATAAGATGAGGCTTATTGTAAGAATAAGCAATGAAAGATCAGTACTTCGACGAGAATTAAGTTACTGTCCTGCTTCAAAGTGGGTGGCTTGTCCTGACAAATTAAGAGTAAAATTTGTTCACTATACACAAAAAAGATAGCAGAAGGATTTTTCTACCTTTTGGGGAAGGCCTGTGCCTCCCTCCATATAACTGGCACCTTGGAAGTTACGTACAAGGAGAGTGGTGACTGATGCCAAAGTTTTAGTTAATTACACTAGATGATTTTTTAGATTAATAATTAACATCTCTCTTTATAACTAAATATCTGTAATTAATCAGCAAATCATAATGTGGAGACTAATTAACTTCAAACTCAAATCTTAACAGAAAATCCATATTACTATCCAGCATCATTAATTACTCTAGTAATCAAAATTATCCCTCATGGGATTTGACATGGAGCTTTGTAGGTTTATAAACCAAGCTATTATCACAAAAAAACATTTTGAAAGCAGCTTCAAATAGCATTATAGATAACTAAAGTATTAGATTGGAAATTTAAACAAGTTTTCATTTTGTCTGTATTACATTATCAATAATCCACTCAGTGAAGCTGGGTAAGTAACTAAGAGAGTACACTTCCCTTCTCACCCATGTGTGTGCAGGTTTTTGTTCCCTTTTTTTTTTTTTTTTTCATTTTGGAGTTAGAGCAGTGATTTCTGTCAGAAGGTTCATTTGTCAGTGTCTTTTAAAAATATGCTACAGTTTCTGGAAGCTTTTGCTGTGGTGCTGTCCATGCTAGCTAGCTGTTTAAGAAACTAATTAACAAACGTTTATATCCTGGCATTATTCATGAAGAAAGTAAAAAAAAAACCAACAAACTTGAGCTTTAAGATATAGAGAAATCTTTACTGTTGATTAGTCGGTGCTCAATGGAAGAAAAAGGACAGAGTAGGGCTGCTATGCCAAAAAAAGTCATCCTAAACAAATCTTATTTTAATTAGCATGGGCATCACAATGAGAAAGATTTGGAATGTGTTCATTTTAATTTTTAATAAACAGGAAAGCCAATAGTACCATTGTAGCACACTGAAATCCCTCAGCTATTTTTCATTTAGAAAGTTAGGAGTTAAAATTGTGTCTAAAATCCACATTTCAATTATTTTATCACCTAATCTTCCAAGTGCGCACATCCAATACTGTTCTTTTGTGTGGCAGCTGTAAAAATCGTAAGCAATTTTTACTGTCAAGAAAACTCTGAATAAATAGAGGCTGTTAACTTAGGCAGATATCTGAGGTTATTTGGTGGCAATCAAGAACTCACAGCACTTCAACTAATGGGTTATGATCAGAAACTGTTCCTAATAGCCAGCTAGACGGATCTGAATATGAAGATTTCTATAATTTTGTTGTCAGCTTGTGATGTACTCTAGTGCTAATTATTTGGAACAATTATGTTTTCCTAATAACAAAAGAAGAAGCAGTGAATTAAGCAGGCTTACCTTCAGATCTTTAGATAACAGTTTAAATGCACTTGCCATTAAGAAATAACATTTCTTTTTCCTGTATGGAACCCTAATTATTGAAGATGCTTGTCTTTTTAAAATCTACTTCTTCTACTTCTTTTAAGCGTGTTCAATGTGTCAGTTTACACTGATGACTTCAGTAACTAGTATTTTCTCAGTCTTAGGTTTATGCCTGTACCTCCCATAGACTGCTTACTTCATTTGGTTATTCAAAAACCATAATTAGTGCAGTAATTAACATGTGGATCCTTCAAAGGAAGACTGTGAGAATCATGGGACGTCTCTCATCATTCTTACTGATGTATAGATGATAAAAAGACTTAGGTTGAGGTGACAACAGGATTTGTATTACTGCACATTATCTGAGCTGCAGGGAAATTCAGGCAGGACCATGGTCCATGGAGTCTTTCCTTTTGAAAAAAGTAATTATCCACACTGTTTCTGTAATGTAACTAGGTGTTATCCTGCATTTGCAGCTGTCAAATCATTTGTTTTAAAATAATTATTTTATACCTTACAAATACTTGAAAGTTTGGGGTTTTGCACATTATCATTTAACCAAATACAGAAGTGGGGTGCAGCAAGAAAAGCAACAATAATAATAATTTATATAAGCCTAACAGATTCCTTCTTGACAGTTGATTTCAGAGATGTTTATGGTAGTGTTGATACTGTCGTAAGATTACACCCATAAGGAAAAGGCCCAATTTCATTTTATTTATTTTTCCCTGGAGAAAAGATATTTGTTTACTTGTTTGTTTAAGATTTCAGACAAGCTGAATCTGTTGCGTTCTCAAGCCACAGTAAATCAGTGGTTGGTATGTGAGTCTCTATGTGGTTCACAGAAATGTATTCCAGTGTTTCTCTGAGATGCTTACAGCTGATGTTTTCAGCTGCAATATGCAATGTTTTAAATTAGCGCATTAAGGAAATTCTCATTCTTTCATTCAGCCTCTAACTTTCTGTAAGTAGTGGTCCTCTTTTTCACATTCACTGACATGTGCCAGAAAAATTCAGTATTTTACCCTACAGGCAGCCCATGGGACTGGGATGAAATGGCCTCTATACATAGGGTATGACTTTATTTGCTAAAGAGGTTATTTGAAAAAGCCCTTAGGGTACTGCTGCCCTTTTGTCCCTCAAACTAGTAGGGGGAAAAACACAAAAGGAACTATACAGTAATCCCTTGTAGACAGGTGACCTTAAGCCAATTCTACACTGTAAGGTTTGTTTCCATTTAAACTCAAAACAGACAAAGGAAAAAAGCAAATTGCAGGTTTTGAGCTGTTGCAGAAACACGGCAATATTTTTTCTGTAAATGACTATCAAATACAGACGAGTTTTACTGCAAATTCATAAAATTTAGGATTGTTCTGTATAATTCAATTTAGTGTTCTGTAGAAAATATGTCCTATATTCTGAAAGCATAGCATCTGAGGACTGATGGAAATAAACATACCCCTGTTTATTTCAGGTAACCTGCTCAGGATTTTACTTTCCTTACAAGTGTTTAAATCCTGCACATAAATTATTGGCATAATTAAGCAAAAGTGTATAGAACTTCTGATTCTGCTGACTGTATTAACATACTAAAAATCAGTCAGCATCAGGACTCACTGGAGAAAACAGCAATCACTTTGTCATTTGAAGTTCTTTTTCATGTCCTTCTTAGAACTGACTGTTGATTGAAGTTAGCAGAGCCATGGTCAGACTAGATCAGAGTTATTGCAGGTCATGGTCCCACTGCAGATGCTCCATTTTCTGGTGGTATTCGGTATTTAAACCTGTGTCCATCCACGAGAGTTTTACAGTGAAAGCCACTATATTATTCTTTACATGATGCAATCAGCTGTTATTAAATATGTACCATCCCAATTAGATACTGCTTTTCAATAGGCAGTCTTCAAAATGCCATTATAAATGATGAAGAGCAGCTCTGAAGCCACTTCAGGAATAGCCTCTAATAAGTCACAGGTGTGACATCACTGAGCACTATAATTAATGGGTGTTATGCCACTCCCTTGACTTATGAGTTTTTCAGAGGCTTTTAATTACTTTTGCATTTAAGCCATTCTGGTAGAATTTTGAAGGAACTCCAGTGGCAGCCTATTCCAAATGAAGCTGTTCTAGTGACATTTGGAAAAAGAGCCACTCTGGTGGCTGAAGGAAAATGTTTCAGCCGTTCTTCACGCCTGGTAGTCTAGAGGGAGGTTAGAGGAAACAGCTTCTGTCGACTGCTGCAGGCACTTAGTTACTGCGTTCCCTTTCTGCATCTGGGGAGGAGCTGTAAAAATCGTGGTCAAATCCACGTATTATATAAAATGAAAGAGAGAAAAACATCTGAAAAGTGAAGAATGGCTTGAAGCGTTATCATGATGTCATCCACCTGATTTTAGGTTTAGAAAAGCCATTGTTTTGCATGTGAGTGCAGACTTCATGGAACCGAGAGAGTAAACATAAACAAAGAAATGCCATCATTTATCACCTATCAAGTATAATTCATAAATGATCACCAGTTAATTAGCATTTAAAACAGCATTCTTTAATTTCAGTGCCAAAATCCAAGAGCAGAATTTCACCCCTCATACACTCACACACACACCAGAATGCACGTATCGTAATATTAAGTTAACTCAGGTGTAAAGCTTTGCTCTCTAAACAGCTGAAGCTTCATGTTATTGTTTCTATGCACAAAACACACGTATTTCTCCATATGTTGGCACCATATTGGTGTTATCACCATACAATTCCGTCCTCTTCAGATGATCTTCTGTTGTAACATTTATTTTTGTGAGGCAAATAAAATATAGTAAATATAAACCAGTTATTTAACCAAATTAATTTTGATGGTGGGAAACTGACAGCGTTGGAGCTTCTCAGCAGTGAAATCCACACAACAGGGCAGACTGTGATGTTCTCTGCTGCACTGAGTCGATGCAGTGCATTTATTTTGTGTAGCAAGCTGTGAGAGAGAAGTGAAGGAGGCAAGTGAAGTCCGTCTTGAACTATTATTCTGTATCTGTGCTCTGTGGTGCAAGTTGTTTAGTTTTTTTCTAATTGATCGTTAACGTATTGAGACAGGTCTTCACAGAAACCTTGATAACTGATGGTAACACATAAAGCGTGTACACGTGAGTACAAGATGATCAGCTCATCCATGAATGTGTTAGAGACTTGCCAAACTACCATTTGTAATTTTGATTTCTAGTAAATATCAATGAGGAACAGGTTAGTTCAGTTACCTGTAATCATTACCCACTTTAATAGTTCTACCTTTTGCACATGGATGGGGGGGGGGGGGGAGAATCATTAAAATTATATGCACTGCTACACCCACATGATTTGGGTTTATTCTCAAAGCTTGAATGCATCAGCCCTTCCATGAAATAGCTGTGAGTTAGGGAAGCATTCTGGGTATTGTCATGCAAATGAGGCCACCAAACATACCACTTTGCTGCAAAATTGCTCTGCAGTGACAAGTAGCTTTTAAAACTGGAGCAGGGTTTTCCAAGCTAAGTGGGCAACCCCATATATCCTCTGAGATCCACTTTCTAAAATAAGTGCCTATATTACGAAGTCCTAATTCCACATCTGAGTGCTCAGATTGGCACTTACTACATACTCGTACATCTCATTCTAATGCAGATTAAGGTGGTTCTTTATGCTCGAGTATTGTGTTTCTCCCACATTCATATAGTGAAAAAAACCCAAAAACCAGAAGTTGCCTGTAACACTGAGAAGTTGAGTTTGAGCTGGTATTCAGCAACTTGTAAAGGCAAAGTTTTGTTATGTTTCACTTCAACTAGTACAAATTTTAATGTGTGCTACAGCAGCTTCTCAGCATTACTCAAGAACTTAGCCAATAGGTCGTGAGGAAAAACCTTCCTCATGGTTCACAGAAAATATCTGTAATCAGAAGCTATTTTAGTCTAGTTTCGGGACCAGTTTCAGAACTGATAAGAAAATGTGACAGATGCTTCTCTCTCTTTCTAACAAGATGAGTCCATCCGAAATACTTCTGTTGGCCACCCTCATGGAAAAGGATGTGGGAAGAACAGAGTTAAACCTAGTGACTATCCCAGGCGATTCAGGACTAGGCAGCCTTTAACCAGCATCTTACTTCCCATTGGAAGCCAGGATGGATCTTGGAGCACTGGCACTAAGTAGCGAAGAGTTAGCAGAATCCAGATTTTGTTGTGTTTTGTTTTAATCCAAAAATGTATTAATCACATTGTGGGTCAGTGAGAATGTGGCCACGATTTCGCTCTTAACCTGTGATCAGTATTGTTCCATGTGCCGTGCACTGGTGGTAACAATGCCACAGATACAAATCTCAAGACTGTTGTAGGAATGGAAGTCCTTGATGTGCCAGCCTGGTAAGGATTTATAAAATCTAACGGAGACAGTGGGTACTGGATTGCTACAATGCTAGAACAGCCAGGCTTCTCAAATGCCCTGTAGCCCAGCATCAGCTATGTTGTCAGTGTGGTGTTGTATGTGGCCTCACAGACATGCCTAATGGACTTTTAAATACAGATCTGAGTATGTATTTCAAGGCATTCACATTTGAGAATGTAAATCTTGAGGACATCACAGCTAGTTAGGTCTTTTCACTCCTGCATCTCTGTGCTCAGAAGCAGGAGCTTTCCTGGGATGACTGGTTGAAGTTATGGAGAGAGTTTTAGTTTCAAAGTAGAGCTTTCTGGTGTTTACTGCACATTTAGGTGGTACCTGAACTCTGTGAACTGAATTGCCCTCAAACCATCCCAAAATACAAATCTCTAAATATTTTGGTTTAAACTACTTAACTGTTGGTGTGAATGGATTAAAAATAAAAGAGAGAAACAATATGATTTTAAGAAAGAGCTATTGCAACTGCCCTTCATTTTTTTTGTTGTGTGTTAGCTACATTATCTCCCTACCTGTTTTGGAGCTGTTATTTAAGTAAAACTTGCTGTTACATTTCCTTTTATTACAAGTGCTATTTATACACAAATTGGAGCAGATCATGATCCAGCAAAGAACTTTTCATACCGCATAGATTGTGCAGCAAAATAGTGCATTATCAGCATTACATGCTTCAGTGAGGAATGTTTTGCTGTTTTAAATCTCATCATTATGAGAAGAATCTAATATCTAGATACAAAGATTTTACTGGAAACTTTTGAGCTAGGCTGTTGTCATCTAAACTGAAAATGAAAACTTGTTCATGGTAATTAGACAAGGGCAATTAATGGAAGACCTACGCTGTGTATGCTGCAACTGTATTAGATGCAACTCTATTAGATGCAACTCCAGAGATCTACTTTATCAGCTAGAACATGGCTGCTTCCGGTTTTGCTTGCTTGCTATGGGACAATCCCAGAAATAATTGGCAATCCATTGCCCTTAAACCCTTTGTCTACAAACGTGATGCAGAGTGAAGGTGGCTGAGGTTTCATAAAAATGAAGCACGTGGTGTGACAGGCCCATCTGTGCCAGCTTTATAAAACAAAAGTGCCCAATTTTATCATCATTGCCTTTTGTTCTGCACAATGCTGCTCACGCAGTGGTTTTATGAATGCTTGCCGGTAGAGTCTGTAAGCCTCGATTTATCTGACTGCTTCCTCTCCTGCGCTGTCTGCTCTCGGTGGCACTGCTAGCTTCCCTGCCCCCACGGTCTCCTCTCCTCACCCGGCCCTTCTCCCCAGACAAATCCGAGGTAGAACCTCCTAGCAATTTTCCAAGGTTCTGGGCTCAAAGACTAAACTAATTTGTTTTTGAATTGCAGATCAAACATAAACTGCAAAGAAGCATTTAATCAGTTAGGAGAAGCAAGGGTATAGCTTGTTTAAGTCCCAGAATCCATAAACCTGTAATGATTTTATTATATTGGTGTCAGTTTTCATTATTTTCATGAATGGGTATTCCCTGCTTAATGCACGATATTTGCATCTGATGAACCAATGAGTTTAAACATGGTTTGTTTTAATGCTTTGTGAATTTGCATTCAAATTCATCAGAAGTAATTCTATTTGAAATCACACAGGGCTAAACACAGTGGTTGTAAATCCATTTGAATTGAGATGCCAGAATCAGCCCATTAATCTACAAATCTACAATATAATTTTTGTATGGTTGGTGGCCTTTTGTTCTGTTTTTTGGTGATGAGGCAGAGGGGATACCAAGTGCGGGTGTGGGAGGGGAAGTGTTTGGGGAGGCTGTGATAAATTGACCAAGAGGGAGTCTATCTTTGTTATGGAAACTGGCCTGTGAAAGGAGCCTATGAAAGACCAGAGACCATGGTTTGAGCATGTCTGTCACTGCCACTTGAGGTAGCTGCATGAGGAGAAAGGAAGTATCTCAGATAAGCAGGTTTCCTAAGACTTAGGAGGATAGGGGTTGTCATCAGCACCCTCCATTCACTCTGCGGAGTGTCAAAGTTCATTCACCCAGAGCTTAGAGCAGCACTAGGGCCTGCAGTTTTAAGTCCTCTTGCTAAATGCTCTGTTAGCTTGGATTTTTCTGTGGGCTCTTGTTAAAAAGGTAAAGAGTAAACACAGCCAGGTTCACCTCCAACCAAAATGGTCATTTTGGAAGGGGTGGAGGGGGTTATGTTATAGCAAACAGTGCTTCGTTTCTAGGTGGCTGCAGAAGAATTCTGTACTTCTTTCAGTGCCTAGAGAATGGTTTTAATTTCCATGTTCTTAAATAGACTGAATTGTCTGAAATTGAGATGTTTAAGCTGACAGTTACCAGATTTGAAGGTGTAAATATGTTCGTCCGAGTGTGCAAAAAACATGTATGTTTGAGAGGGGTTACTCTGTGAGAAGAAAGGTTTATCAACAACATTTTTGACACTTAAATGTAACAATGGAGTTTTTTGATAAAACTTACTTTTAAAACTACAAAAAAGTATAGTTATACATAATGTACTCTAGCCTTTTAATGTCTTGATTCATTCGTTTGAATAGGTGACAGTTCAAAATGGAATTCACTTGCTACTTTTGAACATGTTCACACAGTCAATTCACATAGTTAGCATCAGGCTGAAATATAAGTATTTTGGGGGGGCAAAACGTGATTTTTCACTAACTTTGTGACTGCCTTCCTCTGGGAACAAGCAGTGATGGTTTGGCCCTTGTAAAGCAGAAATTAGAGTCTTGAGTCCCTGTTTTGAATGTCATAGACTGGGGCTGAGGGTGCAACCTAGAAAAGCATTTAAGCCTATGCTTAGCATTCACTATATGCTTAATTCCCAGAAGTCTAACTACAGGCCCCTTCTTATGCACTTGCAAGCATTGTGATGATCAGGAAGTCTACCATCTGACATCTGTGAAATGAGCTGGTAGACTTGAGTCTTTTTCATAATGAACCAGTTTCCATCTCATAAAATTCTGTAATTGCAGATGGTATCAGTGGACACCTATGACAATCTCAGCAGAGATTACAGCCCAGCATTCCTCATTATAGGATACATGGACACTGAACTGCTCTCTGCTCATGAGCATGGGGTTGATTCATTGACAGGGTGTTATCAGGAAAATTGCAATGATGTGACTAGTGCTTCACTGTGGGTAAATGGAGTACCTCAACTCTTGGAGTTGACAATAGGCTCTTCGAGGAGATGATAATGCTGTGATTAAGACATAAAGCTGGGTCTCAATCCAGCTAGGAATTCTTGTGTGACCCTGGCAACACACTTTTTGTTGGTTTTCACTTCTCTTCCTGAAAAGTTATAATAATGCCTTTTTATTTTATGGTGTTACTGAGTGATAAATATATTATTAATTATGAGCAGTTGAGGAGATACAGTTTTAGAAGCACATGGTTAGGTAAATGCTATCAGATTTTAAATGTGTTCTGTTCAGTTTGCATTTGCATGTGCTTGTGCCTAGCGCTAGTGGAAAGAAAGCAGGCCAGTTTATTTCACTGCATTGAGGAAATTAACTTCAGGCATACAGACCTAAAAATCTTCCATAAAATTCAGTCTGTTGTGAAAGAACCTAAAAAATAACACATGGAAGAAGAAATAGGTTAATTTTGGACTTCTTTTAGCCTGTTCTTTTAGACACCGATATAATTTTTGTTCTGTCTGTGTCCATTTTTATATGTGTATTTTCTCTTTATAAAGGAAGTAACATCATTCAAATAGCTTTAGAGTCTTTCTCTTTCAGTAGAAGCACCTGAATAATGTTTTAAGGGTACTTGGAGACATACTGAAAGAAATGGTGAACCTCAATGTGTTTTGGAGCACTGGAGCACTGGAACATATACCAAAAGATAGAGCTAAGAAATCTCTAAGTAAGCCCTACCTGGGACTCATAGCAACTGTTTCAACCTGTGATGCCATGGGCTGCTTAGAAGCTCTTTAATCTGCGCATCTTTGAAATGACAAACCACAATGAGTCCTCCTGCGCGTTTTGTCTGTTACGTGCCAGGAGTTAGGAAGCTGTTAGTTCACTAAACTACGGTAGCTGGAAAAAGTGTAAGAAGTATGAAAAAGAATGGTAGCTGAAATAAGAACCCTTTAACATGTCAGCAGGAGATGTTAGTTTCTCAGTGTTTTTGAAAATCAGATCTTCCAGGTATCTAGCTCCAGGCTTCAGTTGTTTGGGGTTTTTTTTTGTGGGGGTGTTATCTGGTCTTGTCGCATATCACAAGCTTTACCGCTTTCACAAAAATGAGCATAACTTCCCCTGAAATTTTGTCTACTCCACAGAAAAATGTGAACCAAGTTCCAGCAATAGTAAAAGTGCTCAAGGTCTGCCTATGTCACCACTAATGATGCTGTAGCAGATCCTGTGTAACAGCAGAGTAAGAAGTGCATTCACTGCACCATGCTACAGACAAGTACAGTGGGAACCATGGTGTTTTTAAACCACTTGGCATTGTTTACTTAATATGCTTTTAGGAATTATTTGGCTTCAGTTGCACACAGACATATATAATCTTTGAACAAATGCTATCAGGAGTAAGAGCTAAGTGGCATTTTAAATATAGTAGGAAAATGTGATCACTAATAAGTTTTTAAGTGTTCCCTCATTTCATAGTCTAAATTGGGCCTCAGGAAGGAATTAAAAATAAGAAGAGCTAATGAAATGACCTGACAGGGTGGCAGGGTTTGTTTATTAGTCTGTATTTGAATAGGATTCATGCTTCATATGATTGACAGTCCTTGCAAATTCTTTGGCTTTGTAAGACTTAAGGCGCCACAGTCTTGGGTGAACTTTAGTTCAGAATGGAGTTGTTTACAGAAGTTAACTAAGCAGTTACAGCAGAATTGCATGCTGAATTTCACTGAACTGCTCTGGAATAGTATGGATTTGCAGTGCAAGTGGTGATGAGTCAGGTTAAATCATATTCTGACTACTGTGCAGTCTATTTATTCCTTCTGTGAGCGTTGTCGCCCTGGCACCTGGAAGTGGACGAGGTAGCTGAATTGGCTTTCCATTGCTCATCATGTCCAAATGTCTTCCCACAGTATGGCATGAATGTTCTAGAGTTTCATCAGAATCAGGTTATGCTGATCCAAAAGGGACAAAAATTTTTCTCCCTCTTCAGCATTTGCAGAATATTTATCCAGAATATGTGCACTTAAACCTTCAATATTTCCCTGCAAGTCAGCCCTCTCATAATTCGTGTTTTACTGCTCTGAATATTCCTTAGTCAAGATCTTTCCCCTAGAGAGGTCAAGACATAACTCATTTGTATCTGTACCAGAACACTGTGCAACAGACATGCCTTTGGATGCGCAATTAAAAATTGCTTTGGCCTGTTTTCCTTTCCTGTTTTACATTTTCATAAACTCACATGTAATTTGATGAACACTGTCATTCTTTAAATTTCTTCAGCATTACAGTTCTCAAGGGACTTCTGTCTCATTGAATGTCACTTTTGCGTATTTACTTTCAGACAAGTGCTAGTACGCAGTAGCACAAGTTGAATCTTGCATTGTTATTTTTGTATTTACTTATGTTACATCCTGTTTTTCTTTGTAATGATGTTAGCACTTCCTCCCAATTTAGTGTTAACTGCGTACGCCATCTAAAAGCTGTTGATTTCTACCTCTAGCTAACCAACAACTTAGGTAGTTTATTCAATGGAGTAGTGTGAAAATTATTCAGATCTTGAAAGCACAATTTTGCAGCCGAGTGGAAGCCACTCAAGTGAGGAGCTTCTGAGCACTTAGGCAGAGCTGCAGTGCAGGTGTTTGCTTCACACTCCCCATGCAGCCACGGCACTCAGACCATCGTAGCAAGTCCTGCCTCAGTAGTCCCCTGTAACGGATCAGAAACCACGACTGTTGGTGTCTTCTGTCTTGTTTTATCTACATACAGCCTAGTGCCTTCTAACAGTGGAAATGGAAGACGACTCATTTAAGTACTGCTCTATCATTAGCACTGAAAATATATTTCTGTCAGTAGAAGGGTCTATTATATGAACAGCTCTTCCTTTGAAGATATGCTGGAAATGTGCTGCTTCCATTCTTCACCAGAGGTGAACTACAAAAAGAAGACTTTGTCACAGACTTGACCATTGAAAGTCATATAAAAGTGTTATCCATCTTCCAGCCTCTACTTGTCATCCCACCTCCCAGAACCAGCACGTACTCCCGCTCACTCTTCCTAAATAGTCCTAGCATTAGTGCTAAGCCTGTGGCACTCTGAGCTGGAAAATCAGCATCTTCTGGCAGTCATCGTTTTTGGCTGATAAGCCTTGGTGCTGTCAGTGCCTTTGGAGGAGTGAGGGGCCAGCAGCGAGGAAGGCCTCGTTGTAAATGGACCACCTATGACCAGCCCTATTCCCTTCTTCTCAGAAGCTGTTGGATCTTTTGCACAGAGGCTGACTTCTGGGGTGGGAAATCTGATGTCAGAAGCTTGGGAACTACCTTTGTCATTAATTCACCTTCATCTTATGCCATCTCCAGTTTGGAGACAGCTGTGCTGGTGGTAGATCCTGTGTCATCGTTACACATGTAAAGGCTTTCGGACTTAAATGATAGTAGTGTTCCTTTCCAGCTGTAGATCTATTGCAAAAATGCATAATTATTATCCTCTGGCTGTACATTTGATGCTATAAAAACAAAGAACTAGATCTTTCCCCACTGACAACCTATACCAGTTAAAACCATAAAACCCCTTTCCCTTGTTTTTTTCTGAAACTGGTTGTAGTGCTCTCTTCCACTCACTGTACCAGCCTCTGCCATTTGACCAGATGTGTGTCACTCCTCCAGTTTTCCTCCCTATGTTACCAAGCAGGTGAGAGGCAAAAAGAAAAATATCAACTGTATGCTGATCCAAATAAAAAGCTTCAAAATTAAGTTTTATTTTAGCAAAATTAGCTGATCTTATATTCGCCCAGCATAGCTCCTTCTTCCTCACAGTTTATTACTTCTAATCATGTGGATCAGCGCTCATTCCAGTATGATTCTGATGAAGTCTGCAGAAGAGAGTACACTCATGTCCTCTCATGCTTTGAATTTTGAAACAGGACTTTTTTTTTTTTTTTTCTGATAAGATAATGCATTAATTGCTTTAGTTATTAGAAGAGTGTTACCTTTTGATATAACCCATCCCATAGATTCCTGACATCTTGCATGCTGAGAAGTCCTGTCCTTGAAGTTACTTCAGTGCACAATGATCAGAACTTATCGCTGATGTTTTGTTTGCAGCATCTTGGCAGAGGGTGACCTCTAGTACTGTCTCTAAACATTTTCAATTTACAGACTCAAGAATTTTTGCTGTCTTTGCCTCTCATTCTTTTGAAGAGGTCAGCCCTTTATGAATTCGCCACAAGAAAGAAGTTCAAAATACCCAATATACTTAAACAGCCTAATAGGAATATAGCCACAATGAACACACAACATATAATTCATTTTAATATTTATGGAAGAAATTCACATTGGTTTAAGTGTACACAAGCAGCTGCTGTCATTTGGCTATGAGCAGATGTTAGACCTCCGAAAGCTTCGCTGATAATTAAAATACTAACAGTTAGTGTTTTACCCCAGCTGCAGGTTCTGTTTACTGTAAATTTGATTTTAATGGTGCCTCTGTGCAGTTATTGAATAGAGGTTTGTTTTCTACTATACATACAAAAGTGTCTGCAATGAAGATAAATTGTTATTTCCTGTAATTTACTCTGGAAAGATATGAACATACACTGGAACATAGCTGAATTTTATAAGTGAAATACAGATATGACTATCACATTGCAAATGATAGTTCTGCTCTCTTAACTAACAAGAAGAACTAGGGGAACTTACTATTTCTAGTTATTGCCAAGCATTCCCCCCTAAAAACTGCTGTGCTTTTCAAATGGATGGAGACGTGCCCTCGAGCAAAGAACAGGTGCTCCTTCTTATGAGTGGGTGCATAAATCGGGATAAATAAATACAGGGAATCACGATACTCATGTCTGATAGGTATGCAGAAGAATATGATTTCTGCTTGATCATTTAGTAACACGAGGTTTTATTTCAGGTATCCCTCACAAGTGTCTGTTCTCTTCGGTGCATGTATGTGCATCAGGCGCGAAGGAAGGCTAGCCACTTTCAGAATTGTTAATCCCAAGGGCCTGATTATGCAAACACAAGGCATAATGTAAGATACCATGCTAAGTCCCTTTGAGACTATTGAGGCTAACTATGGCAGTAAGCAGTACTCTTGATAAATAAATGTTTATAAGACCAGGATCTAAATGTATGTATTCCTGAAAAACAAAAACTCTTGCTGAGATAATAATGACAAAAAGAGGCTTTAGCTTTTTTTGACAGAGCAGTTACTGTCTGGGACTGCACCTATTTCAGAAATCTGCATCATTTTCCTTATGAGCAGAGCTTGCTGGGTTTTTTCCCCTGTTTTTCTCATATTAGTGTTCATATTATTTTTCATATTATCTTATGCGTTGTGTCTACCTAGGAAACAGAAATCTCTGGTTTGACCAAGCGCAGCTGGTATCTCTTGCAATTGGGATTTAGAAGTGCTGAAAATGCACTTTCCAGTTGCTCCGTGGGGGATAAAACAGAAAAAGTGCATCCGTGTTGCGTCAATGTCAGTCGTTCCCAACTGAGGGCCAGAGTAGCTTTTGAAGCTGGACTGCCAAGAAACATCCAGGCTGGCTAAACTCACCTCCAGGCGCTAAGCTGCACTGGAAGAGCTAGCTTAAATACTCCAAATAAATACATTCCTAATGCTGCTTGCCCATAGAGGTCATGGCTGTGTATGGCACAGGGAGGGGGGGTTTGCTCAAACGTAGGAGTGGAGAAGACAGGGGTTTGCTCTTGGAGAAGACAAGCCTGCGTGGTGGCAAGCAGGTAAAGAGGAAAGGTGGTCTACAATAAAATGGGTTGCGGTGCAGGCTGGGCAGTGTTAAAATCTGCACGTTAACAGTGTACGTGTTTGCTGTGATCGGCGGGAGTTTCGGTATGTATATTTTTTATTTGCATAGCTTCTGTAACGTTGGGCTCCGTAGTGTTCATTTTTGACCTTGAGTGCAAGAAAAGAGAAACTGAAATTTTTCACAGAGGAGGCCTTTTCTCAAAGGTTAATTGGACACTGGGGGGAAACTAAACCAAACCCAACCAAACAAACTGCCTAAACACCCTCATGGACTGGCTCAGCTGTTTATTTTGGTGGTTGTTTTGTCTTTTGTTTCTTTCTGTTGCTGTTGTCCTAGTCCTCTTAGGTGCAGGAGGGAAAAATAAAAGGTGTGAAATTTCAGTCTGTTTCTCAAAAGAAAAAAAATTGCAAAAATAATTCCCTTTATATTTTAAGGAAGCTAAGAGGACTCTGCTGCTTTGTTCAAGATACCTGAAAGGTTAAAACTTCATCCTTTATTCAAGCAATTCATAGAAGACCTTGAAGTTCCTAAATGTGATTGAGTGGTTAAGGACAAAGCTAGAAGGATGTTTTTGAGTTTAAGCATTGAAACATGGTGTTGCTGGAATTTTAAGTATAAAATGAACTTTGAACATTATTTGGGAATTGGTTTTGTTGTTTAATTTTCTTTTTACAGTAATGATATACTGAAAGGAAAAAAAAAAACTTGCTGCATTGATATCTCTCGGGATTTACATACTTTGTGTCAATGGTGGAATTTATTTTTTTTATATATCTGTTAGGGAGCTGGTTAAGTCCCCTATAGATATACTTATTTGTACTGGTTTGCAAATATTTGCTGCCTTTGTGGACATAATAGTTCTGACAAAGCCATTTTGGGTTGCTGATTTATTTCACTTCTTGGTTTGACCCGTCCTATTTTCTTTCCTTCAGCAGAAGACATGAATGAGCCTTTACAACCTGTTATTTAGTAGCTTAACTAGCTGGTTTAGAAAATGCTGGCCCCGTCATTGCTTGCACATAAAAACCTTACAAATGAGAAAGAATAGGTTTTACTATGGTTAAGGAAAAGAGATCTGAAAATTGTGGTTTATTATTATGGCTTCCAAAAATCAAGGAAATCCCAGAGTTATAACATTATGCCACAGTCTTTAGACTGCACTTAATTAATTAAAGTAGACATCGCTACAAAAATATTTTTTAAAAAGGAAAATAAAAAAGAGCAGAAACTTGGATCTTGATCAAAGCCTAAATTATTTTTGTATGAATCTGAATGGTGGACTTACAGATCACAGAATTCCCTACCATTCAAAATATGTACTGCCATATAGACAGTAACTTTCAAAATAAAAAAAATAAGCTGCTCATTTAAGTGATACCCAATATAAGTTGAATTTTCTGTATCTTTTAGATTCCTTGAAGGTTGTATTTAATTGAAGGAAAAGATGTTTCTTTGCTTTCGCATTATTTAATATTCATTGCATTTTAGTAGATACCAAATACTCCTATGTGTCAATAAATAACATACCCAATCACCAAAGGATGAAAAATTAAGTGTTGCTGAACAGGGTGCTATAAATCAGGCCTCCTAGAACTTTTGCCGAAAAGGAAAAATAGCTGGTTTAAGCTTGCTGTGTAAATGCAGATCATTTCCGTCATCGTAATAGATTATTTCATTTATGACTTACTGCTTTGTCCTAAAGGTGCTCCTTGTGAAGGATGTCCTCAGCCTAGCCTCACCATGCACAACCGCTTGCTACAACTTTTGGGGAAGGGTTAGAATTCTAAAGAGGCTGCTGGCTGAGAGCAAAGTGATGCTTTACATATAATATTAGCCCAGACTTTCCTAACGCATTACGCATTTCTTTCTGAGACAAGTCTCCTTAATGCCATCTTTATCTGCTACACGATGCATGAAATCTACTTTCTGTTTTAGAACTGCGGCTGACCCCTGACCCCACGAGTGATGCCACAATGTGACCTTTCTATTGTCATCAGCTTTCATTCTCCTGAAAATTCTATGAATTTTTATTACAAGTTTTTTTAAACCAAGCTGAGGCTTCAACAAATTACTTGACACAGATGAGATGAAGTTGTTGAAGTAGTGTTAGATAAGTTTTACAGCCAGCATGTGTGCTGCTGAACAGTACAAAGCCAGTGTCCTACAATGTCATACACCAGTAACTGCTGAGCCTACTATTGGATAAATACATCATTTTATGGAACATTGATTGTTCTATAAACCCAATGGAGTATTATGCTCTATGATCAAACCATTTAGATTGTGTGTAGAGCACAGAAAATGCCATATTCAGGATGGTACTAAAAGTGCCATTTGTGTATTTTATGGATGTCATTACGGGGGAAACTTCTCTCTGTAGGCCCTGTTTACTGCAAAATTTTTTAGTCTGTAATGACATTTTTCATTCACAACGTATGCCTTCAAGAGAGGGGGCCCTTGTTTTATTTGTTTCATTCGGGTTTACTGCACAAATCCTGTACATTTTAATTAAATGTAAGCTTAACAAAAGAATAAGGTATTTATTCTGTGGGGAACAAATGATGACAGTAACAAAAGAATAAAAAAAGACACACAAAAGAAAGTCAGGTGTTGAGTAAAAGAGAGGGGGAAAGGCACTAAGCCCTATTCATAGTTTCCCAGAAGCACATTAAACATCAAAGCATTGCTTTTAGCCCTGTTTCGGGAGTTTGTGGTCTCTGAGAATTAAAATAACCTGCAAATATGGATTTAATGTCTAAAAAATCCTGACATTTTCAAATAAAAAACTAACAGTCGCTCAGGACTCCAACTGATAAATAATGGCTCTGCTGAAATGACAGGCTTCTTGGAAAGAAACCAATTCTGTGATCATTGCACCCCTAGATATGAAACACCTCTTTACAAATTGTCTGAATATGAGCTCTCGTATCATTATATTTTGTCATTTTAATGCCTATTTGTGTATCTTTTTAATTTGCAATGACATGCAATCAGCAACAAGTCCACTTT
Organism: Coracias cyanogaster; assembly: GCA_033124195.1. Classification (NCBI taxonomy): domain Eukaryota; kingdom Metazoa; phylum Chordata; class Aves; order Coraciiformes; family Coraciidae; genus Coracias; species Coracias cyanogaster. The sequence continues at coordinate 84,603 of JAVSBS010008846.1, read as the reverse complement.
TCCTAATATTAATGTGGGCTTGTATTGCAGCTTATGTTTGCCCTGTCAGCCAACACTTACCCTTCTCTTTACCCGATTTTAAGAGGGGGCGAGAGGCAGGCTGGATTTAGTAGGACAATGTGATTTGTTGCTACATACAGTCCAATAATGTGACATGTTCCTTAAATACAGAAAAATTCCTACAAATGTTGTGTTGGATAGCAGTGCTGCATTATGGAAATGCACTGTTCCAAAGTCGAAATGGCAGATCAGCCTCAAAATATGTTGTTTTCTAAATATCATCCCTGCTTGGCTTTTCACTGTTAAAACAAAGAAAAACCAGTAAAATCTGCAATTCATATTTACCATGAAAAATCACTCAAATTGGAGTTGATGTTCCCAGTAAATTCTTGGTCATAGTCCAGTTAAAATTTAAAGTTACAGTAGATTCACATTAGTTTAAATGACACTTGAACTTCTACACAGCTCAACATTAATTCATTATAGTTGAAATGGAAGAATCTTCAGTGGGTGAATCTTTTACAATCTGATTGAGGCTGTTACATTTTATAGGAGCCATTTTTCAAAGCAGTACTGACAGCACTCGAAGTTATTAAATTGCTGAATCAAAAGATGGACCTGCAATCGCATTTATGAACTGTGATGGAATAGCTGGGGTTGCACTGAACTGAGGTTAAGATGTTGGTGTAGTTAAGCTTCATCACACCCTTCAGTGACAGCAGTATTTACCCATGTAGTTTACTTTAATGGTCAGGAAGTGGCTTAACTCACCTCTGGATTCAAATAGATTAAGTAAGCAGTCAGAATGGCATAATTATCAGTGCTGCGAGGGATTCACCGGGTAGCTCTTCACCCAGGAGACTTCCCATTCAATTGCACAGTAAAGGCTGGAGTTGCACAGATTCACGGGTACAGCATGTATTTGAGGAGATGAAAACCGGATGATTTTCCTTTTTCTTTCCCTTCCCCAGACCAGAGCTTCTCCTCAATGCAGTGATGCTGTGTCCCAGACATAAATTATCGTGATCTTAGGGGAAGGATGTCATGATTTTGCTGTGCGCCTGTGAAAATTATGATCGTAGAGTTATTTTGATTTTGAAATCCAGTGGAAAATGTGTGATTTGTAGAGTTACTTTGATTTTGTGCCACATCACTGCCAGGCTCCTCTTTTATCATGTCAACAAAGCAAGATTCCTGAGAGAATTAATTACTTCTACTCTATTATAAAATGTAGAGGAGCCAAGATAATTGTCATTTTATGTTGATTTCCCCTTCCTATTTTTCTGCTCTTTGGGGGGTCTTGTGAATGTCAGTGCCTACAGAGAGCACAGGAAAAGTGGGGATAAGAACCAGTCATACCACAGTGAGCTTCCCTCTCGCCTGTGCCTGACAAAATGTACTTCAATTGCATGTGCCAGATCTATCACGCAGCCTCACTTGAAAACACTCTAATGGTTTAAATTGTTAATTTTCTTTTCCAAAGATAACCTGCCTTGCAAACTAAGATGGAGAAAGTTGTGTGGCATCAGCTTAGACGTGTGAAGGTGATTTGCAGCCTTTCAGCTTAACAAAATTACTGTTTCACAGTACAGTTCTCCACCAGATGCTTTGTAACAGAAAAAAAGATAGATGGATAGATAGATGATGGATGGATAGAGAGATAGACAGACAGACAGACAGATAGATAGATAGATAGATAGAGCTTAGTCTTTTAAGCCTTGATATTATCTTGGAATATTAGCTTGATATGCACCTTAGCGTATCAAGTTGCTAGAGGCTGCAAGATGCCAAGTACTCAGACTCGGAATAACACAGCTCCTAAGTGTGAACTTACCTTTAAGCAAGTGATCTCTGGGTTTTAGAGCCCAGTTTAGTTTTCTGTGGGCTCACAGCCTGACAGCTCTACGCTTTGGGTGAAAGAGCTGCCTTAGATCAGCTTTAGTGTAATTTTCTTGGCCCATTGAGTTCAACAGAACGTGTTGTTCACTAGAAGTGTCTTGGTGGCTTGGAAAGTGCAGTGCTAGCCTGAAATTTGACTGTAAGCATCAATTTTTTTTTCTTGCCTGTTTTATCCCAAACAAGCAGCGGCACATCTACATGTGTTAGTGATAAGATGCTACACCTCTTATTCCAGAGATGTGATTTCAGTTTGTGTAGGTGAATTTAAACTAGAGCGTGGATGTGGGTGGTCTCAGCAGCATGAACTGAATCAGCCTCCCCAAGACCCATCTGGCATTAGACCCTCCCCTTGCTCTCCGTGCCTGGGACTCACTCTCCTCTTTGTGTGCACTGGTTGTGGCCCAAACTCGCTTTGCAGCACCTGCAGGAGCTGTGGAGGTGCTTCAGGATGGCACTGCCAGGGCGAGACAGTGGGTGCTAGAGCTTTCCTACCATGGACATGCACAAAGCTGGTCACAAGGTGCTCTCAGCTATGTCTTCCCAAAAATGCCGAAGGCAGCCCTGAGGCCAGCTTTGAGGATGGAGGGCTTGACATTGTGCAGCTGTGGGCATCATTTGTATGGCTGAAGCTTTATTAGTGATGAGAACTGAGAAGGAAGCCTTCAATGACCCAAAACCAGACCAAGTGATGGAGCAAGCAGTTGGAATGTAGAGGTTACAGGTATTTTAATTTGTTAATTGATTTTATGTGGAAATAATTAAGAAGTGTAATTGAGGTTTCTCTGGATGATATTTTATGGAATATCCTGCTTAGGATAAGAAACCTACCAAGTGTTTTCTCCAGGTAACTAGGCCAGTGACTGAGTCAGTCAGGTGTGCTAGAGAAGATGCTAGGTAGGAAAAGAAGGGGAAGAGAATGACATAAAAATGACAGCATGGCAATTACCTCACCAACAAAAGCAGGGTATTAAGAAGATCAGCCACAGTTTTTCACACCCAGATATGTATAATGTAATATACGATCCTAAAATTCATTACTGAAGTACTGAAATATCACCAATAGGATCTTCCATAAAAGATGTGTTAATGGCTTTTAACTGTATACTGTATTTATCTGGGCTTTTTTATACTGCATATTTTAAAAAACATATTTAAATTGTTAATAGGCTGCAGAATTGTTAAACTCAGCAATTATTTCAACCTGTAAATATGTTATTTGGAAAAAATGCAAATTGGTTTTGTTCTCACGCTCATTTTATCTGTGTTTTCTGCCAGTGAAATCTAAAAATTGTCAAGGCATTTTTTTTTCCATTTAAGCTACAATTTGTTAAAGTAATGAACTGATATTTGCCATGATAGCATGTTAACAGTGTATTTTATCTTGTAGGCATTGTGTCCAAGTCCTATGAGTGCCGACTGAAGGGGCAAGGAGCAACATTTGTGGAAACTACAAGTCCTTTTACTGCAGCAGGACTGGGAGAGGTTTCTCCAGTTAAAGATAAGGTCTTCCGGGGCAGTAGAAGACAGCCACAGTCACCTGAAGAAGTTCAGCAAGTTATTATTATTCAAGGATACGATGGCGACTTTGCCATTGATGCCTCTGTGGAAGAAACAGCAGCAGCTACCCTTCAGACTCTAGCAATGGCTGGTCAGATGGCCAGGGTGGTGCATATTACAGAAGACGGGCAAGTCATAGCTACAAATCAGAACGGCTCACAGGTGAGTAGTATAGTTCCAGGGCAGATACTTACCGAGCAGTTAGCAGATGGTGCAACACAGGTGGTAGTGGTTGAAGGAACAGGAACTGGTATGGAGGAGACCGTTCAAATAGACACGGTTCCTGACTCCAGTAGCACCGTACTGCAACAGATCATGCGACAAGAAGTTTTAGATGCTTCTGAAGCTACAGTCCATCCTCCAGACTCCTCCTCAGCATTGGATGCCCTGCTTTGTGCTGTAACAGAGCTGGGCGAAGTGGAAAACAAATCTGGACTCCTTGACAGGTGCAGGTCTAGTCACAAAGATTTCTTGCAAATGCCAAACCCAGAGACGCCCAATGTTCCCAGTGATGCAGAGGGACAAGAAATACAAATGTTCCATGAAGTTCAAGAGACTCAGGAAGATACTGAACCTATGGAAGTAGTGAGGCAGGTCATGCACCCATCGGCTATAATTGCATCTCAGGAGAGAGCTCAGGCTGCCTTCAAGAAAATGGTCCAAGGAGTATTACAGTTTGCTGTATGTGATACGGCTGCAGCCGACCAGCTGATGAAAGAAGGTGTCACTCAGGTCATTGTAAATGAGGAAGGGACCGTGCATATGGTAGCTAGAGAAGGCTCTCAGATAATTATGCAGGAAGCTGGTAGCCACGCGCTCAGCGTCCAAAGTGAGCACATGGATTTAGTTGAGTCAGATGGGGAAATATCACAGATTATTGTCACAGAAGAAATAACTCAAGCCATGGTTCAAGGTTCTGATGGAGACTTCTCTGAAGGTGCAACCCACTACATTGTCACAGAATTGCCACCAGACATACAGGATGAGCCTGGCGTGTACTCGCATGCTGTGATAGAGACAGCTGGGTCTCAGGAGATCTTGCAGGCTGATACCGGTGTAAAAGCACAACCTGTAGACCCTGACAGAGCAGGAGAACAGTTAACAAGCATGGTCATTTATACTGAGGGTGGCTCACAAGTAATTGAAGGCCAGAGAGATGATAACAAAGTATAAGAAGCATGAAGAGCTTCATCTCCTAGGCTTGATGCAAGGCAAAACTGGAAATTACCAGATCCATGTATTCCTGGAACATTTTCTGTAAAACCTTCTCAGTGCAACATCCTCCTAGCCAGATAACAAATACACACCCGTGGGAGGTGAAGGTCAGCTACTAGGAGGAGTTCACTGAAAAGGATAACACAATATTGTTACGATAGCTCTAAGAATTGTTATATGGAATTATTATAAAACAAGCATATTAGAGTACGAAAGAGGATTAAAAGCCCCAGCCCAAATAAGTATTGTTCTGTTCACTGCTTTCTTTGTGTTGTTTTGTTTTCTTTTTTTTTTAATGTTGTTTTATCTCAGGGTAATTCCCTGCTGTCTGTCTTTTTTGTCTAACAATCACAGGAATAAAATAATTCCGCTTAGATGTATGTTTTGTGAACAGATAAATATGTAAAAAATGCAAACCCCACAGTAGCAAGGTGATAGGTAAGCTTACCGGTGCCCTTCATTTTAAAGAAGAACAGGTAACATTTTGTCTTCTAGAATCTTTTCTGGCTGAAAATATGTCATCAAAATACGTATTTTTTTGCATCTAAAATAAAATTTTTCATAGTAGCTTACTCTTTCATGGTGTCACCTAGGACTTTCCCTAAAGAAGAGCTCAAAAAAGCTACACTTCAGAAAATTCTTGTTTATACATATTCAGGAAGAAGAACTTGATGCCTGTAACTTCCACTTAATTTTAGATGAGAGTCCTACATAAGAAATGTGCATTTTTTAAAAAAAAATATTGTCACTGTCAGTGTTTTGTTTTTCTTATAAGTAGTGCTTCATATAAATACCATTTTGCAGTTCATTTTGTGAATGACTTCTGAAATATGTTGGGGGTTTCTAAAGAAAATTCTGACACTGACATTAACAAGTAGAAAAAAAAAAAAGGTGACCTTGTATTTCTTGCTTAGTTCAGAATGTCAGTTATTTACTTGTGGATATGCTGCAATTGGTCAGTACAAGTTCGTGTTGAAAATACTTGTTTCATGATACAACTGCTCTTGTTTCTTTAAAAAAAAAAAAGTAAAATATAAACTGGCAAGGTTTGGGGATTATTTTTTGTTGTTGTTGTCTTTCAAATAAAATGTTAGCATTAAAATGAAGCATCATGATTTTTAATATTAAGCAATAAACAGAACTGGCATTCAGCAGGAGCAAACAAATGCTATCTGTTATGTCTGTGCATTTTCTCTTTTCTCTTTTCCTTTCTCTAGCTCGCTAGATAGATAAAGATAAAAGAATCTAATTTCTGAAGTGTGCCTCATGCATGCTTAATATAATTGTGTAAGTGTTTAGGGTATAAGCCATGCTGACTCTAGAGATAACTTGGTTTCCTATCATGTTTAATATCTTAAAATTATCAACTGTAAGAAAGTTGGGGTGAGGTAAAACAATAGTTCCTTCCTGAAGCAACTGTTTAAAAATGTATTTTCTGATAGAGCTGCTGAGAAAAGGTGCTTCATTCTGGGGCTTTAAGATCCTGCTGTCTTCTCATCTCTTCTTATTACTATTTTTTAAATTTTATTATTTTCCAGGAATTAAGGTTGTGTCTTTGTCAAAGCCCCCAAAAAGTAAATTTCAAGTTAGACATCAAGATTCATAATTAGCCGAGTTTGACTTGCTCATCTTTCTTAAAAGTGACAGGCTGTTCACTTACTCTTAAATACTGTCTTCAGCAAACAGTGACAGGATCAACTCCCGTTTGTTATCAGGAAAAAGGTGACCTTTACAAAATGATGGCCCTCTGCAAGACTCTCACAGATGTTCAAAAACCGGAATGTTTTTCAGTGGAAATATTTCTTCTTGATCATTTCTCCTGTTAACTGTAGCCCTGTGGTCTTGCAGCTTGGATGCTAATTCTCCGCTGTGCTTAGTCCTGTATGGCTAACCTTTCTGCTGCAGTACAGGGTGTTGACACTGACATGCTGCAGTTTACCATTTGTGATTTATTTAGGATAAATATGTCTCAGGTGGCATTTAATCCTTCATAAAACCAGTGTAGCCTGCAGTGTCAAACCAGCAATCACATTGTATGCACAATGAAAAGAGCAGACCTTTGCATAAAAAAAAAAAAAAGAGCCAACCCACAACAACCAGTGGTAGGTGTTCCTGCGCTTGGGAGCACTGGAAGGATTCACTCACCCACCGTGTGCTGTAATTACCTGGAAGCTCAGGTTAACGATACTTTTCTTTGAGTGCAGCCTGATCAGGGGACCTAATATTCTTCTAGGGCTTTTTTTTCCCCTTCTTTTTAACGTGCACTTTAAAGTTAACTTATTAGTGCCCTACAAATGTAACATTAGAAATCAAGGGTGACATTCGTTCCTGGGCAGACAGCCTGCTTAAGGACTTCACACGCTGTCTCAACCCCATAATAAAATGCTCTCTGCCCTACACTGGAAGTTGAGGCTACGGCAGATCTCTCCCAGGGCTTAGGAAACGCCTCTCTGGCATTTGTCTCCCTCCCGTGCCCGAGCTCCTGGCACTGTGCTGTACGGTAAACTGGGAGGCGATTAGCTGGATGACTCCGTGGCTCTGCCAGGCTTTCCCCTGCCCTGGGGAGCAGGGAAGGAGGTGCTCCGGGTAGAGCAGCTCCAGAAGAGGACCTGAGCCCTCAGGATGGCTGGGCATGCTGGCGAGGGGCCTGTGACACCTCAGGGAGCAGGCTCAGGGGCAGCAGGATTCCTTTGTGACAGCAAGCATCCACTGACAGAGCACAGTGGAAGACCTTGTGTGGTGCGTCTAGGAAGGTGTATAGCCCAGACAGCCATTCACACCTAAACGTGCATTTTGCTGTTTGGTTTGAACAACTTCAGTTGCCTTCAAGGGCTACGCTGTAATGGAAGCCGTTGTTGAGAGTGCACGGTTCCTGTGGCAGGCACGGTTGCCTTCTACGTTCTGACTGCCAGAGCCATGGGCTTAATGTCCTCTTTGTTACCTGTTCTGAGTAGGCATTAATGAAGTTGGATCATGCTGTGAGGATGCCAAACAGGTAAATATGTAAGTGTTTAGGAAGCATTGAACCAGTATGCAGGGGGGAAAAAACCAAACAAACAAACAAAAAACAACCAACAACAACCAAAACTGAACAAAAAACTCTAAATGAAGACAAAACCAGAGGAAGAAGAGATGTTTCTGGCAAGCAGTTTCACCCTTCGTTTTTTAAGAATCAGACACACACCTCCTGAGGCAGTGTCTTCTGGCCCCTGAATTCAGGCTCCATCTTTGGGGAGAAATGGGAGATAAAAGATAGCTGGCGACTGTATTTAGAGAAATATTTCATATAACAAAAACAAAATGAACCCAAAAGCCAATGCAATCCAGAGTGCCCACAGCTACATACCATTCTGCCTGACTACCAGCTGCCCTCCTCCGCGGACGCGAGAGGAGCCGGAGCTAATGGCTGTTGCGTGAAGGTATGCACATGTGGGTTGTGCAGAGTGCTACAAGCACTGCTGTCATTTATCAGTGCTGCTGTAACACCAGAGATGTTAGCTGCGAGTCCTGGAAGAAATATGTTTGTGATCTTTGTGGACAGTGGATTCAGCTTGTGTAATCGCTGCAGGAAGCTCCACGTGTCAAAGTTCTTGCACCTCAGGCTAGCCCTGAACTGAACCTAAGCTTGAACTGCAGGTGAGTCCCCGTCAGAAAGTCATGGGGATTGAGAGATGGGGTTGGAGCTCCTGGCAGAGCAGTACAGGGAGCTGGTAGGCACAGGCCTCTGAAAGCAACTTCTGGGGCTTTTTCCCAACTTCTCCCTGCTCGGTAGGCTTCCTGAGCACAAAGGCTGTAAACAGAATAAAAAAGAGAAGAATGAAGACAAACCCACTCCTGAAATTGGAAGCAAAGTTAGTTCTAGTGAGAGGATTAAGTAACAGAAAAAAAAAGGTCATTCATTCGGCAAAATAAAAAAGAGCTGTGAGTTTTCACTTATTTTACTGTGCAATATTAGCCCATAATTTAAGATAGCACACGGCTCACTTAAACAGCCTACCCCTGTTCCATCTTGTTGAAGAATACAATTCGTTTTCTACTCCTCTAGGGTGATATCATTTTATATGAAGAAAAAAGTTAGCTCAGATGGCAGTTATATGTTTCGGAAGCACCTTCTAATCAGGGATTGGTGATTCATTATTAGCTTCAGCAGGCGATCCATCTGACATGTAAGGGGAAAAAATTAGCAGCTGTCACTGCATGATGAGTTAATTTCCTGATAGGCCTGACACTGAAAAGCCATTTGGAGACATGGAGATGGCTGATGAGAAAACCTGGTGCTGGTTTATAATTGGAGAGAAAGAAAGGGCAGAGAGACAGAGGGAGATGGGGGAGGGACGGAGGCTCATCTACAAGTGGGGATGGATGTTTGTGTATTTACTAAATAGACTACTTCACAATCGCCCACATTACTGTGCGCGTACACCTCGGCGGTTAAGTAACAAGGACCGGGGCCTTTCATTTTCCTTCTGCCTCGTGTCATTATTTCTAGTCATTTGTAATTAGTACTCCAGACGGTTTTACGCTTACTCCAGCCCGGGTGAACGGTGTACAAGCACATGATTGGGTTATCTTGCGGTGACATTGAAACCTGACATTTTAGTGGAAAGGGGAGAAAATGACGCTATCCCTTTAATGGTTCTTGCTGCAATTTTCTTAATTGCAGCTTGAGATTTCAATCAATCATACAAAAATAAACTTATCTGAAACAAATATTGCTAAAACTTCCAAGGGCACAATCGCAAAGGATGAGAGGGTGTGCAAAGAAATCTCTTGTAGAGTGTGAGGAAACACGCTCTTCAGAATATATAAGCACATGCCTGTCTGTTTATCCTTTGCAAGAATGGTAAGTAAAACTATGGAGAAAATAGGCATGTGAGACCAAATACAGTCCAGTGTGGAGTCTGCCTCGTGTGTGTAATGGGGACAGCAGCACAGGGTCCTTAATATATATTAAATAAAGCTAACAGAAAGCCCTCAGCCAGAGACTGATCTCTTTGTGTGGCTGTGAGTGTTAGGTCCTTCTTTAAAGGACTACTTGTTTTCAGCTGTTTAAATAAGCTATTTAATATGCCCAGCAAAGGAAGCCAGGCTTTTCTTTAACTGGGAAAAAAAAAAAAAAAAAAAAAAAGAGCATGATGAATATTCAAAACTTTCATTTTTCTAAATGGTAGAGTATAGTGGCATTTTCACCATCATCAGAAGATAATTTTTGATTGGGAAGAGCATGAACCAGTAGCTTCCACCAACCCCCTTTGTACAAAACCAGCTTTGCCATTTTTCTATCGGGATGTTCTTAAATGATTGTCAGGGATTTGGGAGCAGTTGTGGAGGGGGAAAGATCCATGGCAGCCAGGTAGGTCCAGCATGTATCATGCAACAGAAATGTGATAGACGAGTAGTACACAAGCTAGGACTATGTCCTGCAACATAATGGAACACCTGACCTTGTTTAAAACAGATTCTTGTCCTCTGGCAGCAGCGCATTTATCAAGGCTATGTTGAACAACCAGTTGTAACATGTAGCCCTGCCCTGAAGGTCAGCATTAACTGAGGACCATCAAGCTCTGGGATTTTCTGATTAGCAGGAATAGCAATCCGCTGGGCAGCAGTAGCTTAATTCTGGGGTGGCTTTTCTTCCATATTCCCACAACCTCTGATTGCTCTTATTGCCTTGAATTCTCATTTCCTATTGGAGCTTTTCTGTGTGTTGGTTCAGCTTCTGGGAGGTCCTGCAGACAGACTCCTGTAGCCAGTTCGTCGTGTTCAGGAATGACCCACCTGGATATGCAGGGAGTAGACGCATGGGTGACTGGTTTGTTACCTCTGCTTGGTGGCATCCCCTGTTTTGCAGGTAGCTATGAGCTTTGAGATCAATGCAATGGTCAACAGACAGATTTTGAAAGGCATCCAGCTCCTTGGGAAGGCTGGTTGGTTATGTTAAGTGTCACCAAGGGACATCTGGCTAGACAAAGGAGAAGAAAAGGTTGAGCGAATCCAAGGGTAGGAGGCAAGGCCTTTGATGCTTAATCGGCTAGGAACTGAGCTTGATAAGGAGCTTCTGAAAGCAGAAATAGAACTGAGTTACCAGGAACCAAAAGCAATGACCGCTCATATGTAACAAAGCCATACGCACAAGAGCTGAGAGACAAGCAGACAAATTGAGGAGACAAAACCTGGTGCCTTTCCAGCATGCACCCAGAGCCCAGCTCCCTTTCCCTCTCTGTCCTCCCTCCTCAACTAACGCACAGGGCAGAGACAAGAAATTAAGTAGCCACATTCAAGTGACCCTGCTGTGCCACGAAGGACACCGCGTCTGGTTTGAAGATCTGACCATAGCAAGTGCAGTGCTGCAGGTGGTCCCAGGTCAGGAATGGGCTTCTGACACCTCCAAATTCCTGCAAGGGGAGACACCCACAGAGAAGACGCAGGTCTCATCCAGGTACGATGGAGGGTCACTGGGGTAAGGAGAGGACGTGTTTCTGTTGCAGATAAGGTCTTTGCTAGCAAATGTCTTATGCTGAGAGAGTTTCAGGACTTTCCCCCAAATCCTGATAAGCTGCTTCAATCTGCCAATGTGTTCCTCTGTCGCTGGGAGTGTGGAGCAGGTTTGTGTTTTCTGCTCAGCATATGGTGGTGACTGCTGGTGTTTGGTAACTGTGAAATCCAGATACCTAGCTCCAGGAGGATTTTTCCCTTGCTAGGGACATCTGGCCATCCTTTCGGCCTTGCTCTTTGTTCTTTTCATTTTTGCTTGTGGCCTGTAAGCCTTGCCTATGAATTTAAAAAGCAGATCATTCAGCTGATCTATTCTTCTGCTTTAATTCAAGGTTAAGAAGGAGTCAGCAGAGGGAAGTCTGGTGTTTTGTTTGCACCTGGGGACCCAGATAGAGACATACATGTCCCAAGCCCACCGCCTGCTCTTGCCAGGCAGCAGAGGGGCTGAGGCTGCTGTGGCACGTTGAACAGAAGGCAATGGCACTGTCAGCTGGCAGCAGCCTGGTGGGGATGGCAGGTGAAGAGAAACCAAGAGGGATGCATCTGAAACACCAGGACGGCTGCCTTACTTCGGCTCAGAGCAGCTGGACACTGTCTGGGGTGCTTCTGCTCAGACTCCTGCCTTAAATCCAAATACAAGTTGTGATGATGAAGGAGAGAAGGTACTGCAGATATTTAGAGCAAATGGAAACAGGAATTTCCAGGAGCATTTCTGTCTAGTAGCTGGGAGCTTGGATCCATGGGAGAAATGCTGAGTGACCTGGGAGAGCCTGTAGATCCCCTGGCTCATTTTTATTATGATTTTCTTTCAATTCCATGCATGAATTTCTTGTTCCTGCTGGTAAAGGTCTGGCATTGACAGGAACAGGCTTGCTGCATACCTGGTAATCCTGCCGGCTGACCACTCTGCTGTAGAAACTGTGCTTCTTGCTGGGTTGTGATATGATCTGTGGTAGATTGATGATGTGGACAAAAGCCTGCTACTGAGGAGCAGGAGCCAAGTCTTAGGCAACATACCTGTTGAAGTCAGCAAGAGAGATAATCAAACTCATTTGCTCTTACGGTCTTCTGGTATCTGACTCCAAGACACAGTAGATAAAGTGCTAAGAGTGGAAATTGTTGTGAGTCTGTCTGCACTGGATCCTGGGTTTGTCCTCATTCCTTTTGTCCCCATTTGGTGAGCCTCCCTACTAGAGGGAGACCAAAAATGGCCCTTCTCCAGTACTAAGCTCCCAAAGCCTCTGCAAAGAGGCAGGGATTCGTTTCTTCTCTCTTTTCTGGGTTTCATGACTCAGCTTCTGCTTCCTCACTTGACACCTCAGCAGTGCGAGTGAGTCTCCTGCCTGAGCAGCCCAGCTGTGGTTTGGCTGTAGTGTCGGTGGGTGGCTGCACCCCAGTGTCCTCACCGGCACTCTGCCATGCCATGGATGGTGTGCAGGGGCTCACTCAACACGCAGCTTTGCAGTGATTTGTCTTGGTGCTTTAGTGGGTGGCCCCATGCCTTGTTCATTGTATGCTGTTGGAAGTCTGCTTGAAAGACTGGAGGAGTCATTTTGTATGGACATTTAATCTCATACTTGTCACTCTGGTATCTGAGTGCCTCCCAGCCCTTCATGGCTTTGTCTTCCTTTAGCCCCACCAAGATATCATGAGGAAATAAATTTCCTCTTTCACAAGTGGAGAACTACAGAGTGCAGAGAGAGATCTCCAATCCTTTGGGAGCCTCATTTGAGCTAGCATAGGTATTGTCTTTCCAAATCTCTTAGACTTCGCTAAATAGGGAGATAGCCCTGGTATGTGACTATCATACCACCTTTCTCATGCTTCATCATGGCCTTTGGTGTCTCTTGCTGTGAGTGTGCTCAGCATACCCATAAACCAGATACTGGGGATGATGTGGACACTGTGCAGAAAAGAGCATTTCTTAGATCACTCTGCTGTCCACTATCTCCTCTCCTGGCCCCTGACTGTTCCTGTTAGTTTTGGGGGTTTCTCCTGCTAATATGGAAGACAAAAATTCCATTTCTGTATATGAAGTACGGAGCTCATACGGATATTAAACATACAGGCAACGATACTGCGTGGGATTGTCTCCACTGGGAGCTTGCACAAAGGGGAGAGCCAGGCTCTGAGTGTGCCTACAAGGAGATCCTCTGCTGACCTGCCAGCCATGGTTGCTCACCAAACGCACGCACCCAGCCACGCACCAGAGACCTGACCCATCGGGCAAGTAGCAGTTCACGGGGCTTTGTTTGCCTCCACTTCCAAGGGGATGAGCACAGCTCACTGCAGTAATAGCTGGTGATGGGGAGTCATCTGCTTGCCCTGTGCACGGTCGGCGTTAATTCAAAGTGAAGCACTTGGTTCTGCTGTGCCAGACACAAATGCGTGCACATTGGGAGGCACGTGTGGGAGATCTGTTTTCTTCATCCAAGCAGGTTTCTAAGAAAGCCTTTTCAGTAATCAGTCTGAAAGCTTGCTGAAGTGAAAATTAAACCACTTTAAATCCTGTTATGGAAACATACCCATCGCAAGCAAGAGCTGGGTTTCTGTAGTTGCCACCCAATAAATACACGAGGCCCAGTTCTGATGTCAGACCAGCTTTACCTTGTGCATGTCCTCCGATGTCTGGTTTTCCAGTTACAAACTGCAGTAACTGTGATCAATCAGGCTTTAGATTCACTAGCCACAGGCTGTTTTATTAATGCATCTGCATCCCTTCTTCATTTTTTCACAATCTCATCAAATCTCTTCCAGATCCTGTTTACATTAAATTTCATCTGCAGCACACTTTTGTATCACCCAATTTGGAATTCCTGATTCTGCACCAGTTCCTCAGACCAGATCCTCAGTGTACCAAATAACAACACGTTCCTGAAATAAAAGAAAAATGAAAACATGAGAGCTTTAAGCGAAGTGCAAAGAAAAACCATTGATTTCTAAGTGATACTATCCTTCCAGGCTGAGAGGAGGCTATGGACAGACATTTTTTTCAACATGCTGCCTGTATGTGTATTCTTAAAGCCTAGAATTGCCTTCCTGTGGATGCTTTAAAAGAAATCATGCACTTTTCTCCTTAGCATTGTACATTTTCTGTTTTGGGCACATGGGTTTTATGAATATTTGGCTTGACTGGCTAAAGACATCAATGTGACATGATGCAATGTGTTATAAATGTCTCAGATCAAATGCAGAATAAGGAGAAAAAGCTTTAGAATAGAAGTTTATTAAAAACACATACATACTGTCTATTCTAAACGAAAAAAAAATCACTAATGTTCCCCTGTTGCATCAATGCCAGAACATTATGTTTGCAAATAAGAATTTAGCACTACAAAGACAATGCCCTAGATTAACTAAGATCCCATTTCACAAAACCCTATGGCAATAGTCTGCAACATCAGTCACAGGAGAAGATATAACACAGACGCGTTTGTGCCCTCATGCAGCTGAACTGAAACAAAACAAAGAGTGAATTAGGCTGAATATCTTACTGTGTGCAACGTATTGTACAACAACGCACCTTTGGGAATGTGTCACAGGGTTTGGTAAATTGAAAACAAAATAAACAGATCTATGGGAATAAATAACATCATATTAGATGTCTGCGGCATGTAGACTGCATTAGCTTACAGTCACAACCAGGCGTCAGTTTTCCCACTAGTTTTCAATGCCTGTGAAACGCAGATGATCTGAAACCCCTGCAAAGAAATGGTTAGAGCTGGGGGTAGAGGCAGAGGGAGGGACACTGCCACCCTCCGCTCACCCACCCTTCCACGCACACATGTGCACTCACACCCGCTCTCTTTTCTCTCAGTTCCATACAATTTCAGGCAGATGAGAGACCAGCTTGTCCCTTGCTGCTTTGTGCACATCAAGTCAACATGGCCATTTCTGGACCAGTGCACTGAGTGGAGGAATTTTCCCCTACATAATGGTCTCCCATCCCTATTTGTGTAAGTGTGCTGGCCACGCAGGTTACCTCCAGTCTGATGTGTGTGGCCACTTCAGCCAACATTGCTCCAGGGGCTCCTGTAGCCCCTGCCAAAAGAGCCAGCAGCAGTCTGGTGTGGTTTGGTGTGCCTGGGAAGAGGGATAAAGCACTGCAAGGACACCTGATCCTGACATAGCCATGAAACGCATGGCTTTGGAGGTAGCTGTGGAGAGGCAGGTACTTCACTGAGTCTTGTCTTCAATTACAGCCAAATTTAGTTGAGGTATTGAATGCATTTTTTTTTATTTCTCAGTCATATGGGGCCAAGGTCTACTTCCAAGTACATGGGTGAAACCCCACTGATTTTAGTGAGATTGCTTGGATGAACTGAACTTAAAAGATCAGGCCATATTTATCTCAGCAAAAGTTCAAGCTAATTCATTTTCTCTCCCTTTCTTTCTCTCTCCCTCTCTCTCTGTGTTTTGCTTAGCTTATAGCTGAGTAAAAGGAGCACAGATCTCAGAGATGGCTTTTTAAATATAAAATTCTCTTTATAACCCCAGACCAATATGTCATTCTGCGATTACAAAAAATGTACTCTTCCCAGAGAAAATCCTTCTGAAGCAAACATTGGCTTTATCCAGTCTGAGCTGTAAGCACCGGCATTTGAATTCACGTATATCAGAAAAAGGCATAGATGCGCAACGGAGCAAAACGATGGCCTGCAAATTGTCATGATTCCAGTCAAAAGCCTATTTCTTCCCTTTAAGTTGCAGCTATGTGCCTTGAGATGAAATGCAAAAATAACAAGGGACACAGAGAGAAAATGATATTTTAATAACATTTTAGTCTGAACACTCTCAGGAGATGAAGAAGTCTGATGAGGAAGTTGGGGGAAATTTTGAAATTCATGTAATTGATACTCTTGACTCCACTAACTCCTTCTAGCTTAAGGACATGATCAGGTCCCATTTTGCTGTCCACAAACGTGAGCTTGGATACACTAGTGGCCCTTTTCCAGGGGGTGGGAGACACATTGCATGGCACTGCTGGGCCATGGTTAACTGACATCCTTGTCATTTTTATTTCCTTCCATCCTAACTTGTAAGAGGCTGTTTGAAGGCTGCTGTTTTTCAGGTTTGCCCAGGGGTGTGCTGTCTATAGATGTTTAAGACAGCTGGGTTTTGTTATCTAACTTTTGAAATGTATTTCTCATGAGAAAGAACTTAAGAGAGTGTCCTCTTTTGGCCAGCCTTGGAGATGCTCGTGCTCTCATTCATACACATATGAAGCTCCCCCCACCACCATCTCAAAAAAACTGGAGGGCCTATATCTGACCTTATCTGCAGGATCAATATTTTCCCCTTTGGGTTCCTGAATGCATTCAGGCATTTTTAATTTGATTCCTCTATTGACACAGACACGATGAGATGAGGGAAGGATGGAGCTGACAGCTCTCATAATCAGCACTCATTTTCTTTCGCCGGTGTGTCAAAATTGCATTTCCATATTTCCTTCCTCTAGTATTTTACCTGTAGTCTCCAAAGGCTCATGCCGGCATGGTGAACTAGGACCAGATTTAGGAATTAAGGCGTCACATACACTATGTCCGCGAGCAGTGCTGCTGACAGCGATGTTCTTGCTCAGGGGCTACAAGACCACTGTGCACTTCAGTGTCCTGTAGGGCCAGGGTTTAGCGTGCTGTGCTTTCAGTGTTTAGACAAACACCAGAGCTAGACGGCTGGTGGGGATGGAGCTCTGCAATCCTTCACAGAGGGAGGAGGAAAGCCCAGCTCCCGCCAGTTAGCCTATTGCCGATTACAACTTTCCATGCCCCGAATTCCACGCCCTGAGCTTTCTCTGTGTCGTGACCTCATTCATGACAGCAGGCTGCTACCGTGACTCACGCAATAGCATACAAGTGTTACACAGGACTTGACCTCTGTGGCTCTGCTTAACACCTGATGGACTCTGGTTTGGGAAGTGGGAAGGAGGTAGGAGCTCCTGCTGTAAGGGTCAGGGGCCTCCTCCAGGGAACAGGGGAACCACTTGTCGATCCCTCCTCTTTTCTCTTGGGTCTCCCCATCCAAAGACTGTGAAGTGTCGCGGTCCTCTGATGTAGCTTGTTTGACTCAGCATCAGCCACATCAGGACCAGTGTGATGTCCCTGTGGCCTGTAGAGCAGAAGGGAGACTGAAGGGAGCAGTGGCAGCAGGAACTATGCCAGCCACGGAGGTGCAGGAGCCGCCCATCCAGAGCCAGTGGGTGGAGAAGACCTCCCACAAGCACCAGAACTCCTTCCAGACCCGTGGGTGAGGCTTCAGCTGGGTGGTGGCTGCTCAGTGCCTCAGCGAGCTGGACCTCACTAAGTCACGCAGCTCATGTATTAGATGTAGAGGGCTGGTCGCGACTTGCTGACTGCTTGCTTTGCAGCCTGTTTATCACAACACAGCTGTTACACTCGGCTTTTCTCCTTCCTCCAGCTAAGAAGGCCTTGAGGTCCCCAGGTCTCCAGCAAAACTGTAGGGTTGAGAGTGAGACAACCCCCAGGAAAGGGAGCCAGAGAGTCTGTGTTTTATCTTCCCCAAGGCTGAAGCGTGGGAGGGCAGAAAGGAGGGCTGGACTGGGGGTTTCTTTATTTTGGAGGAGGACCCCTTCCTTTGCAGGCTGAGCACAACCTGTGCTGCTGGGGCCAGCTCATGGCTGCACTCAGGTTCAAACACCATTTCAGGTCACCAGTGGACACTCATTTCATGGTTACCTCACAGTCTATATTGAGCGGCTGGGGCAGCTCTGCCCAGGCAGGGCTCACCAGGAGGGAGGCCTGACACCACATCTGGCTCACACCAGCACTGTCACCTTCTCATGGCCATGACACCCAGATCACTCTTCTGCCACTGAGTGAAAGCCAAGACACCAAAATGCCCTCACATCTGGAGTGCCAGAGGGAAAACCTACTTATCCTTTCTGTCCCCTGGGAGAGGATAAAGCATACCATTTATGTGGACAGTACGGCTCAAGAGCACTATTACACGTGTGCAGATATCACGCATGCAGGTCTGTAATCCTGCCTGCCTGAGTCAATATGAGCAGCTTTCTTAATATGTCTGTAACACGGGAGTGCAAATAAATCACATGCATTTTTGCCTGCTTCAGGGCCGTTGCATGGCTGGAGGGTTTTCTGGAGACCATCTCTGCAAACTTCACCAGCAGTGCTATGAAGGCTGTCCCATCAGAGAGTATGACAGACATGTGGTCACTGATCGAGTGTTATGTGGCTTGGCTCCTCACCAAGGCTCCTGATGTGCCCCCAAGATGTGTCACTCTGTGGAGCAGCAGCACATGCATGGCCGGTCAACATGAGCCCCTCCATGGCCACTCTGCTCCTTTATACCAACCTCGGTGAAGATAGTGTAATGTGAATACACCCATGATCTGGAAGACGTATTTTAAAAGACTCTTGACACCAGAGAATAAATGTATCCTCCCTTATCCCCAGGATAACACCACTAATGCTGACTATGAGCATAAAGAAGACCTGGATGGCTGCACAGTATCCCCACCTCAGGATGAAGGCCTTAGAGTACTACCTGCAGTGAATCAGGAGGTAACCATTTCAAAACCACTTACAAGACTTAGGAGCCTAAATACTACTTATTTAAAGTGACATTGTCACTCGAGATCTAAATTCCTACTGATTGTTTCCAAACTAACCAAGCTAAAGCTGTATTTGATGAACCTAACTCAGATCAACAAGGTCCAACAACCCTGGCCATCCATCACCCTCCATTTAAACAGATGAGTGAAAAAGCACTTACCTGCAGGAGGGACATTATTTGGGATGCTCTCAGCTCTTGATTTCATATGAGCAATTTGCATACTGCTCTCAGTTTTCAATACTAGTGCCAAAGAATTTATCCTTCCCCAAACCATGCAAAAGGTAAATATTCATAAAACTTCTGTGTGCAAAGGCAGCAGAGAGAATTCAAATGTGTCTGGGAGGAATCTCTTTTATTTTCCTCAGGTACAAATAAAGCACCCCCCATCCCCTAGCTCCCTCTAGCTCTCCTTTTAAATCTCTTTTTAATGTCTTGCTTTTTACTGCTAATCATTTTTCCCCTTTGCTAATGATGCTAACCTTAGAGCCTGCTGCAAACTGACTTGTTTCATGTCAGCCTCTCTCTATTGCCCACTTTTGTTAAGCCACAAAGCAGGTTTCAGTCTATTCAACGTCAGCTATTTCTCCGACTTGAATATTAGTTGCCTATTTCAAAGGCATCTCCAAGCCCACAGTATTTCTGCACAGATACCTCTATTATTGTCTGTCATTGGGATAAGCTGGGCTCCTCTCCTGCCTCTCACACCCCCCACTTCTTTCCTACATATGTGGCAAAGTCTCTCTCTGCTCTAATAGCTCTCCTGAGAGCAGGGTGAAGCAGGTCTTTACAGAGGCCTGTTAATTTTAAAGGACAAGCTTTATATATTAACACCCCTGTGGCAGTTTGCTCCTCGCGCAGCGGACTGTATCTCCACCACTTACCCGGAATTAAGGCGCACAAGGACTGAGCCTGCTCCCCGTTGGGAGCTGCTGGATGATGCCAGCCCTGATTCCCACCTGCCTCCACCTGCATCGAGCATCCCCAGATGTCCCCAGACAATGCAAAAGGGAACCAAGGTCCCCATTGCCTGGCTGGTGCTGACCCACAAGGTGTGTGGAAGGTTCTGCTTCCTTAACAGAGGCTGCATGTCCAGCCATCCTTCCCCTCCAAAATCAATTTTGTCCCAGGTGCGGGGTTCTAAGGGAGGTGGTTTTATTGTCTGCACAGCTCTATAGTCCTACATCAGATTTTTTTTTCCACACAGTTTGTGAGAAGCCACAGACATATAATAGTAAGTGTAGCAACTTTTGTACTCGGTAGGTGACTGAGACCATTTCGGCGGCTGGGAGTAACCAGGAGGAGGTTTTTGTCTGTGGATAAAAGATTCTTAAATGGTAACTATTTAGCATAAATTATGTCTTCTGGCTCACTAATCACCTCTCAGTTCAAAAGACATAGGTCTCACCCTGGCACTGGCGCAGGGCTCCTGCTCCCCCCGTCAGGCTGGGCAAACCCCTTGGAGAGACTGACCCCTTAAATTGAAATCAGACACTTGAGGCTTGCGATGGGGGACAACTTTTATCTCTTTCTCTGTGAGACCTCCCTCCACCTCCTCTTCCCCCACCTACCCCCATGCTTCCCATCCCAAAAGAGTGAGAAGAAAAAATAAGAAAGAAGGAAGGAAAGAAAAAAGTCTGTTTGGTGCAAAGGGAGAATTTGTGGTTATTGCTCATGTTAGCATTTCCCCTTGCTTTTTTGGTTTAGTTTTTTTTGGCCTTGCTTTCCTGGCGTACAGGTAAAATAACAAAATAAATCCCACAAAGGGCTTTCTGCCAGGCTGCCTTTGGAAGTTTGCTTAAGTGGCCTTAAGTAAGATAATAAGCAAGGAGTGTGAAAAGAGGAGACTTTGTCTTTTCACATTAGCAGCAGCCCTGTTCAAGTGGCAGTATCTATGAAAATGCTGTTCAGCCTTTAATGAGACTACAGTGTGTTAGTGTACCAGTCTAATTAATCCCATATTTTCACACAGCATAATTACTGAGCCGGGGCTGAATTATTTGGCTACTGGAGGTGGAGCAGTGCCTGCACTGTCCTCTGTCTCTGCTCCTCACAATTTATTATGCTATACAGCAAGACACCATTGAAACCTCCTAGTATAGGACTATCTGTCATCTCTACATTATCAGTAAAATACACTACCTTCCATACTGTGCTACAAGGGCTTTAGCAAATTGCTATTTTTATGGGATATGATAAAGGAAATGCTACCTTATGTTCAAATTTTTAACTGTCTCGTGTGTGGAATGTACAGTTGCACTTCGTGCACACAGTTCAGCAAGGCCTCATTTGCATAGCCACAGCCAGGGTGGTTTTCACCCCACTACTTTGCTCCCATTTAGTCCCTCTCATTTCTTTTCTTCCTCTCTTTTTCCTTTTATTTTAATTTTTCTTCATCTGTTTTCTTTTTTCTTCTTTTTTTCCCTCTTTCCCTTCCTTCCTTCCTGTCTTTCTTTCTTTCTTTCTTTCTTTCTTTCTCTTTCTCTCTTTATTTCTCTCTCTCTCTTTCTGTCTTTCTTCATCTTCTCTCTTTCTTTTTCTCTTCCTCTCTCGCTTTTTCTTTTCTCTCTTTTCACTCCTTTAGCAAGTCAGTCACCCCTATACTTTCAGAATCTCCATCTTTCCTGGCATTAAGCTTTTTCATCCCTTAAAGTCCTTTCTTTCCCACCCCTCCTAGTTTGTGTTATCCCTTGAAACATATTTTTTGCACATTATTATTCACCTCTGATATATGATCTTGCCATTTTGGAACTGGTAGAGCCCCCCACCCCCTGCCCTCCCACAGGAGTTCAGGGAGATTTGTGGTTTAAACATTTACTCACTTGCTAGTGTTTCTGTGACTGGGTTAATAGTATCTTTTTAATGGAAGGCCAAACACTACATTAACTATATGGAACTGTTTTAGAATTATTCTTTTCAACAACAAAAAAAGAGGGTTGTACCCTGTAAATTTTAAAACCAGCCTTAACAGTACATAAGGCTATTTTGTTATTGTGTATGGTTTCCATACATGCATTGTGAGATATATGGACGTATGTATACCCAGGCAAAGTGAGATCTCAAAATAAGGAAAACCACATGCTTAATAGCACAAGCGGGAAAATTACTTCTCCAAGTTTTTAACCAAATAGTGGCCCCGAGACTTGAGCCCTCTTCTACACAGTCTTAAATCTAATGAATTCAAGGAGCAATAAAGTGAATTTCATTACACCTTTGCTGATACAGTGATCAAGTATTGGACCTGACACTCCAAAGCTCTTCCATATGTGCACAAGGGAACCCGAACAGCTTGCACTGCCCCCCAGATTAGTGATGCCACACAGGGTCTTTTATCAGTCATCTTGGGGCAGCTGAAAGTAGCCCAAGTTCAAGGGTTAAGCACAGTTAAATGTTAACAAACTTCAACTTGTCAGACTTTGCAGGCCTGGCCAGGCTTGCTATCAGGCAGCATGGCTTCTGGGAGAGGCTGGTCTTTGGAGGCAGGTCTCTGATAGGAACCCTGCAGAGCTGGGGCTTCCCAACCCTGTGTGAGGCAGAGAAAGCACCCATGTATGCACACTTAACGGCTGCAGAGATCTGGGGAGCTCTCTGCTCCTGGATGGGTTTCATGCAGATTTACTTGCATGTTTGCTGCCACATGGGCTATCCTGATAGAAGTTTCTGGAGGATTGAGAGTGCTCTTCACTGGGCCGTGAAGGGAAAGTTCAAAGTGCATAAGCAAGGAATAGCTCTGTGAGAGCAGCAAGGAATTGCTAAAGCTTGGTCTTCACTGGCTCTGGCACATGGAGAGTTGACTCTGCTGAGGATAAGGGCTACAGCAGTGTCCACAAGTCTGTGTAGGGCCTGGCTGCATGTTGCATGGAAATACAGATCACTACGTGCTGCAGCCACAGCTTGGTCTCAGGCCACTTGCTTCAGAAGTGAGGACTAAGGTCTTCAGAAAACTAGCATTAGGCTGACTCTGGTTCTAGAAACTTGGAGGGAGGTTATGAAGTTTGAATATAAGAGGCCTTATGGGTGTCTCATTTTCCAAAACCTAAATGGTCAAATCACTTGAAGGTGTCTCAGGCTGTCAGCTCTTCGATGTGACACTCCAAATCACTGGCTACTTTTAAAGTTCACGTCTGCACATGGTCTGTACCATATCAGTTCTTCTGTCTAAATACACCATGAAGTTTATTCTGTCCTTGCATTCCTGGCTTTTGGAGTAAGGCTGCTTCCCCATCACTCTTCATATCTGTCAGAATGTCCTGTCCTGTGAGCTGTCTCTTCTCAAGGATTTTTCAGAGCACTCCTCATTTCCACTTTTCTTCTCACTTCCATCTGCTCCTTACTGCTGCTTAGGCTCCTTAGGCTGAGCTTTAAACTCTCTTCCATCACCCACTGTTGCCCTGATTCTTCACTTGTCTTTGAACATGTGTACCCATCCAAGTCCTAAAACTGGCTTGCTACAAGCTTTCTTGCAGCTTCTTTAAAAAGTACTTTGAGTTTGTCCTGATGTGTTGTATTTTGGTGGCCACCTTTAGAACACTAAAATGCTTATGCACATTTGGTCCCCAAGGTACTCGGTTATTTCCCTGAGCTTACAGAAAAGACCTCTCAGGATGTGACATTTCAAAACCATGGGGTGGCACCTCAGAGGTCAATGCTGGCTTTTAGTGCCACCTGCACTGAGTCATTAACCTGCTCTGCTGGGGCTGGTTTGGGCTGGAAGCTGAGCCAGGGTTGGGAAAATGCATTCTTCTGCAGCTCCATGGAGTCCAGAGCCATGCATGGAGGATGCACATTTTGTAGGTGACTGTTTCTAATGGCCTCCCCACTGCTGCCAGCTCCTGTGTGCTCACAAAGAGCAGTCTCGCTCAAGGTGGGTCACCTTGCTGCTTTGTTTTTCTCTTTCATCTCTTTATGTAACATTTTATTCTAATTCTACTTTTGCTCTGCTCACAAGGTTCATCAGGAAGCATTGGGCAACAATGTAGAAACTGGCATTGACAGTCGTGGAGCTCACACAAACCCAACCAACAGGTGCTGCACAGATCGAAGATGTGAGGAGCACACCACTGATGCTCAAGTCTACCTTCACCTGATTTGGGTGGCCCTGATTAACTGCTCGTAGCAGTGCTGCCCGGGTGATAGGACAGTGGTTGGTGCCTATGCTGTGGCTGCCAGTGAAGATCCATGTTGTGATGGTTTATTTGTGACAAGGACTCCTATGAACAGCTCGTATGGAGCAACTAGTAAGCAGTAAAATGGTGATAGACCATTCCTGCATCCTGTACATGATCTTTCAACTTAAGGCTGAGGTACACAAGGTAAGAGGATTCAGTCCATATTTTGGACATATCTTTGCTTCTCAGGGCCTAATAGGGCAATTCCAGTGCTCCTTGACTGGTTTTGACCCCTTAAACTAAAGACCACATAGCAAAGTGGATGCAAACCTCAAACATAACTTGTTTATAAATGCATTTCTAAAAATAGTTTCCCATCAGCCGTTTTGCATGCCATGTTGACCCTCTGTGCCAGGCTCATCGAGCTCATGAGTATCTCTGCAAGTTACCCAGTGTTCAAGAACTTTAAAAGAAACAGCTGGGATTTAATATTAGGTGCACCAACTTACTATGACATGTTCAACCTTTAAAAAAAATGAATGATTTCTTTAAAAGGTTGGATGTCTCATGCTAGCATCAGAACAAGCAACTTGGGGTGGGGAAAAGAAGAAATCAAGAAGCACCACAAACAGAGAAATGAGGAAAAAACCCAGGTGTGTGCTGAAACGGTGTGGAGAAATTTAATTACTGGAAGGCTTGATATAAATAAGACATTACATGACCCCTTCTGCCAGTGGGGGATCTCTGGAGGTGACAGACAAGTAAGGCAGGGTCTTAATGAATAGCCTTTCCCTAAAATTCTTTGCTGTGGGCTCAGCATAAACCTTTGCGTAAAAGTGGGAGCCTGTGAGCAGTAGGAATTATTTATTTCAAATGTGCTGCTCAGCAAAACATGGCAAAATTCCTATTCCCAACTAGAATAAAATCATATTTCATGGCAGTAATACCATTAAGCAGGATACAGCGATTGGCAGGGGGGAATAGGGGTGGGAGGGAGGCTCACCAGTTGGGGGAAGGGAGTTTTTGCCTGCTAGGGCCTTGCTGGATGCCTCCACGAGTCAGGTTCTCACCACTGCTGTGCGGCAGAGAGGAGCAAAGCTGAGAGGTGGAGGGTAAGAGCCTCCACCTGAGACCAGAGATGAGCTTTCCCTGGTGGAAATAAACATTGAACTTAATAGAGGTGAACCCAGCAGGGTTATAGGGATTGCTCTAGAGAGGCAATAGCCTCTTAATGGAGGATGGGGTTGCTGTTAAAAGCACTGGAAGAAATCCTGTGGAGATTGTCAAAAAGTTACATCACTGGCTCAGGTCATGGCCCAACGTGGGTGACCAGAGGCCACTAGGGGCTGAGCAGTGCACAAGAGAGGTTCCTTCATGATGCGGGGAAGGTATAGAGATGTGGGAAGGAGTGGGCACAGCTCTCCCCACAGTCACCTGCAGTAAGCAGGCTGCAGGGCTGGGGAAGCAGGTAGATACGTAACCAAGGGCTCTCAGACAGGGTCAGAAAAGGACCGTGAGCAAGACATGCTGGTAGAAAGCGTCTGGGGAAGACAAGATGATGCTGTTGGCCTTGGGAAGAGCCCAGCAACAGCAGGGTCCTGAAAGAGAATACCCCAGCTCTAAGGAGCAATTTGGGTTTTACATCTTGCTGCTGTAGAGTTGGGATGTGCATCTATGTGCTAGTGTACATGTGTTTATGGACTAACTGGGCTGCTGCTCAGGAATGAAACCAGTGTTAAAGCCAAAAAAAAAAGTTTTTTAAAATACCTATAGCATATTGATGGTAGACTTTTAAATCCTGTGGCCCCATTTCTATCCCTGGAGGGAGTGGGTAGGTGTATAAGCTGGGAAGTGCAAAATTCTCTTAACATCTCAGGGAAGGGAGGTCGGTATTTCTTTGGTGTTCAGTCCAGAGAAAAACATGGAGATGAGAGGAGATTTATGCCCTTGCTGGAAGATCATCAATCACTCAATCAAGAGAACAAGCCAAGATTTCCCAAGGACAATGCAGGGCTCCACATTCATTGTGGTGATGCTTGTGCTGCCTTGGCGAGAGAGGGGGTCTCTGATCAGCCCTATGCGAGGCCAGCCTCACGCTTGGGAAATGACGGTGCCAATGCAGCAGGTCTCCACGAAAGGTGACCATGCCTTGCCAGAGAAGCTGCTCCAGGGACGCAGAGCTGCTGTTGATCAGCCTGGCTCCAGGCTGGCAGCGAGGTTATGTGGGCAACACAGCACCATGGGCATAGCCCACACCGATCCTTCCTGACGTGCCTTCTTCCACCAGTGATGGAGTGGAGTATATAGTGCAATGGGTTCATCTCTGCAGAGGTGTTTCATTCAAAGCAGGCAAATTGACAGGCTTCCCTCATAAAACAGTAATGCAGCATATACATGAAAAAAAGACCATCAAAATCAGCTTTCTCCCAAGTAAGATAATTCTGACATTACTTAAAATACTTCAGACTTGTCAGTAAAATCTCAATGTCGTTAAAATTAACTGGCATATTTAAAGATTGACTTGCTTGCTTGCTTTCAACTCCCAGTCAGCCTGACATGGGGAGGGCACTTACTATTCTTATCTTTTACACACTTGTATTTCTTGGCCTTTAACAGCTTCTTCGGCAGCACGCACTGCTCTGTCTGCCAGGGATAACGGGTGTCACTGGTTGCTGCTAATCCATTATGGCAAGCTGTCTAATTACCAGTGGTGTAGCAGTAAATAAAATGCGGGTTCACTTGCTGTCCTGCTCCTTATCCCTCATCTGAGAAGTGGGCAAATGTTGTATCACCCCAATTATTGCTCCATTTACCTGCATGTTCCCTTGACTATGGCACTGCTAATTACTTACTTTGTTAGGTAGAAGAAATATTAGGTATTTATTTCATTTGCTGTGATGATAAGAAATACAACTCCTATTATTTGTCCCCTGGACTGGGAAATTCCCTTTGCAGCAATCCTTCTAGCCTGTGTGCATAAATAAAACCTCATTTTACTCTAGCATAGCTTTGGTACTTAAAAAGAAATCACATTTTTATCAGGAAAATGTTCTTTCTCTTCTCTCTAGTATGGGAAAGGCAAGTTAGAGAGGTTTGTGAAGTGGGATGGGATCTCATACTGAACCAAACAGTTTATTATTGAAACAGTTCTGCAAGGTACCCGCATGAAATCACTGATCTTCAGCAAAAACAGTCCTTCTGGAGGTGCTTGCCTTTTGGTGAGGAACTGGAAATTGGGAGCAGTTTCAGTCTGCGTCTGACTAGATATGATTTTCATCTTAGACATTTTCAGTTGTTGATCCTTCAGTTGTAGACCCTTGGCTGCAGCCATCTCTTCACTTGGACTCCAGCATCATGAGATCATCTGCAGTAAAAATGCTGATTAGTAGCTGGCAAAAGAATGTGAGTTAGCATGCCATTTAATGGCAAAGCAACAGAGAGAAAAAGCGAGTGTAACCCCTGAAACAAGAGGATCAGCCCAGGTAAGGCAGTGGGAGGGGCGGGCATAGCAACAGCTTCTCCATCTCTGAGTTCTTTCCAGGGAGCACCATGCAGGCAATGAGAAGTGACATGATACCTAATGAAAGGAAACCTAGAAAGGGTCCAAAGCCTCCCAAGACACCGACTGGTACTCTGTTGACTCTACTGAATATCTTATCACCTTACCCAACTTCTAACAAACTCTCAATTTGTTGCCTAAAGCAGTTATACTTCACTGGGATCTCTCTTTTTAGAAATGCAGTCTTAAATAAATCTTTTTGAAAAGGTGTCTTGAAATGGGCGTCTGAGATAAACTCCACAGTGTGTGTTTGTAGGGGTTTTTTTTGTATGAAGAATTTGATGGATGAATCTTGGTGTTCTTAATTTTTGTGGTCCTCTAGAAATTGTCCAGTGGTAGTACAGACCCCTTTAGAGATTTTGAATGTCTAGGTGGCCACAGAGGACGCAAGGATTCCCTTTTCTTGATCGCCTTTGGGGTTTTTTGGAAGTATCCATTTCCTCTACTTTGAAGCCCAGTGAGTCCTGCACCCTAAAATGTCCACAATTAATGAGCAATGGATAAAAAAGAAGTAAAATGGATAGAGAAGAATGTACAGGTTAGTTAAAAATATTTGTATATTTATACACATGCACATATAATGTCAGTTTTTCAGCTGAACATCTTTCAGTTTTGTTAATTGTGTCATTCGGTGCATCTTTGTGCCATTAGCCTTGGTTTCACTTACTTTGCAGCTTGCCTTTGAATTTCAAGGTGTCAACACGTGAAACAGAAATTTGGATTAGCAACAGTGTTGGGATTTCACTTCTGACAATACCAGAAATAAAGAACAAAGGGCTACAGCTGGCTGAAATGAATGTCATATGTAGTCTTGCTTCTTAAAATATTCAAAATGCTCAGATCTCAAGGACATAACTTAAATGTTCATTTTAGCCTTACGCATCGCCTTTAAACAAGGCACTGGTGCAACACTGCTGCTTCATTTAGACTAAGGAATAATCAAAAATCTCTTGTGTTTCCTGGCACTAGGATGGAGGGTCTTTGGACATCTAGATTTTGAAGACTGGAAGAGTCTTGCCTTGGGACCATTAATTCCCAGATGAAAGAGACATGCTTTAAATACTACTACCAAAGAAAACCCAATTATTTTAAACAGAAGAGCAAAACTTCAATTTATTTTCAAAGCCATTCTGGGTTGGGGGGGATTCACTGCTTGAGTGTTGGCTAGTTGAATTTGCCTTCAGAGTCTTGCAGCTGAAGTCTCCTTGGTACCCAGTGGGAAGGAGGAGGTTGCGGTGCAGCTCCCTGGTGCTGTGGGAGCAGGCCAAATGAGGCAGTAAAGCACAGCCCAGAGAGCAGTCCTGGATCCAGGAACGCAGCCAGGACACTTCAGAGAGATCTGGAGAAAGGAAAAGAAAACAGCATCAGGAAATGAGAGATCCTAAAAGGATCTCTTCCAAAAGCTACCCCCAAAAAATCAAATGAAGGAAAAGAGGCAGAGATCAGAAGCTGCTTCCATCAATGCCGCACACCGAAGTGCCCTGTCTGCAAACATGACTGACATCACTGAAGAAGAATGTAAACTTTGATTTAAAAAAAATGCTGCTTGCTGCTGCTCCTCTTTGGCAGCAGATCTCATTTCTTTGGAGTATTTTTATCTGATTACGTATGTATATGCACATATATAAATATTTTGTTAAAAGCAGAAGGATACTTCTCCCTTTCTTCCCCATGCTTGCAGCAGAGGCTGTGCACCATTCAAAGCAGACTTGTCCTGAGAACTTCCATGTGTGTGGCTGGAGGAAGAGGAAAGCAAAATGAAAATTATAAAGTAGTAGTAATAACAATAAAAATAACAAATAAGCCAAGTGAGAAATAGAGGACTAATTCAAGCTGTGTCCTTTATACCAATAATAAATGACCCAGCACTGGGGAAAGCGGGTTGCTAAATTAAAACTAATGTGGGAGGTGTGTGTCCCTGTCCTCCACCCCATTACTCCACCCCAGCCACGAGGATCGATGCTGGGGGCTCGGGTGTCTTCCCTCCCTCCCTTCAATCTACCTAGCCAGAGCCCTCTCCCTGCTTGACAGCTACCGCAATCCCAAACTGACAGCTCTTCAAAATCCGCCGAAGAAACCCAGCATTAATTAAGTCATTGCTGGACTGTAATTTCCTTGAGAAGTAAAAAATTCTCACACAAGAAAAGGTTACAGAGACCTTTTCTGTGTCAAAATTACCATGCTGCATGAATATTAATGCTCTTAATGAAGACAACCTTTGCTTCATCAGGAAGGTTCTGGAGCAGGTGCCAAGCCTGAAGTCTCACTCTGTGGATTTTCTACTCTATGAAAGTCGGCACAATGCAATTTTTCCATTAAAATCAACATTTCCCACATGATCACGTTTTTTTTTCTTCTTCTTTACAGATAGGCGGAAAAAGGAGGGGGAGAAAAAATCCCTCTGCTTTGAAATCAAACATTTAAAGGTTTCATTCAACACATTAATCAGTGCTGAGAGAGAGGAGGAGGAGCAGGAGGAGGGGGTGGAGGGGGGGGGGGGATCTGCCTTATTTATACAGATCTCGCGTGCGCTTCCATAGATCACAGCCATGTTCATGTCGCGCACTGCCCCAGGGTGCCACCAGGCACATCCTCTCCAGAAAGACTTGGTGGGCTCATCAGGGGACACCGGGATGGGAGCAATGGGAAGGGGCTGAGGTGGCAGTGTCATCAACGTTGACCTGCTTGGGATGAGAGCCCCAGCCTTAAGTCTTTGGACATGCCAAGTATGAGCACCATGAGGTTTGGACATCTGGGAGGACATGGCTGAGAGGGCCATCACCAAAAAATGGGGGAGCAGGGAAAGGGGGACTCTGCCATGGAGTGCAGTGGAGGGAGTGAAGACACTCAGCCATGAAGGCACTGAGGATGTGCATTAGCACAAAATGATGGAGGAAAGGGCTGTTTGCTTGGCTCTTTCTCAGGGAGAAGAGGATTCTTGATGGCAGGCACTGGAGAAATTGCACTGCCTTTGTACCAAGCCATTTCACCAGCATTTTGCTTCAAATGAGGAAAGGGAAAGAAATTATAAGGAAAAGTGTGGAGAAATGCCGAGGACAGAATAGAGGCTGCAGCTTTAGAGGGGAAAGAGAAGCAGGTAAAAGCCACCTCTTTCTCCTTCTTCAAAAGGAGAAAATTATATGAAAACTGCCCATTAATTATATCTTCTACTTCTACTTATTAGGCATTCATGATCTAATAATGGCTGTGGCTAACTTATAAAAAAAATCTGATTATTTTCTGTTGGGGCATGCAATGCCCTGTATATATTAAAAAGGTAAGCAATGATATATATTTATGGGTACTGATGTAATAGCTATTAGATTTATAATGCAGAGAAGAAACATAATTTTATTAGAAAGAGCAATAGTTCACAATCCTATTATTGTTTATTGCTGACGTCAGTGCTGAACTATAATAAGAATCATGTAACAACTGGAAATAATAATAAAAATGCCGTTTAGATTTGCAAGAAAGTGGATCCTCTAAAACAAAAATAGGGATTGTAGACCCCAGCCCTGAGCTGGCTGGGGATACCTACCAGCAGCCATTTGGGTTGTGGAAGCATTCATGATACGGATCAAGGTTTTTCCACCCCTGAACCAAAGACAAACCTCTTCCTGACCCCAAATCTGCCGTGATCCTCACTGCAAACTTCCTGTGGGTTCCCCATGGAAGGTGGCCCCATGGGGCTGGACCGTTGTGTCCTTCCCAGGGACAGAGGGACACCTGGGGCAGTGGCATCCCCAGACCAACCTCCACTGGGGGTGACACACAGGTACCAAACCACCCTTTGGCCTCATTTACAGTAACCTCAATAATTTGAGTTTATGAAACCTCACATCCTAAGCCTCGTTCAAATACCCAACCTACTACTATGCACTTTTTATGGCTAGCCTTTGTTTTATATGAATATGTAAATGTATACTTAGACTCTAAATCTTTCATTATAGTTGCCCTAAAAATCTGTTTCCAAGCTGTATCTGGAACTGTCAGCCTTGCTGGTCTTTACTTCTCTGCATTACTTCTTTTTTTCCCCTTTCTAGCAGGTTTTTTTTCCCTTTAGAGCAGTGTTTGCTGACCTTCAGACTCAAGAATTAACTCATTCTCCCGACATCTGTGAATTATTAATGAGGGTGTTTCAGAAAGTTCCTTAGCCACTTCCTTTAAAACTCCTGGGTGCAAATTAATAGAGCTGTTTTTGGGAAAGCTTAATTTTAGCAGGTGCTGCCTCAGATCTTCTTTTGTTGCGGAGATAAATGTTCTGCTCCTGCAGAAACGTCAGATTGGATAGATACACCCTCCAGCTTCATTGCAAATACAGAACAAAAGTGTCTAGTCAACACTTCTGATCTTTCTTTGTTAATCCTGTGAGCTGTCTCTAGCAGTGGCCCCACAACTGTTCAGGGTTTTTCTTGCTCCTTGTAGAGTCTTCTGGGGTCTTTTAGTATCCATCATTCTGCTAGTCACTGATTCTGTACTGATTTCCTTTAGCTTTGTGTGTGTGTATGGAGGGAGGAAGAGGAAAGGAGTGTGCAACAGAATAATTTTCTAGCGTCTTTGAATATTTCCCAATTTTCATGAAATTTCTTATGGTCAGTTGACAGTCCCACATGATCATTGCAAAGGAGTGCATTAAGCATTACATAGCTGGCCCTTTCCTTTCAGAACATGTAGCAGTCTATAGAACACAAACTAGGGGGGGGTGCTGGATCTGGAGGAGATAAAGGTGGGCTCCCAGTAGCAACGAAAGGCTGTGGGGCTGTGTGGCTGGGATGGCATCAGTCCCCACTGAGAGAGAGGTGGAGTGGGTGCCAGAAATACATTGTGAGGGAGGACAAAGCTCCTGAGCATGTTCCTGCCTCCTGGTGTCCTCCAAGTCAAAGTGTACATCTTACTATGAAGACGTCCTCTGTGTCCATATGCTGGACAGGTAACTCTGGCCCTCCAGCCTCCCTTGCCTCCTACACTAGTCCTCCCTCTCTCCTGATGCTCACTAGCCCTTCTCTGGGCAAACCCTTTCCACCTTGTTGGTACTTGCTGTTCCCTGGCCCTGTCAAATCCCCCACCCGAAAACCTAAATCATCTACCATCAGCCACCATTGTCCCTGTTCTTTCACTGGGCAGTTAAAAACCTGGTCTGACCACAAGTCTATGGAGAGAAATTACCACTAGCTTCACTTTAAAATAGTGATGGGCCCAGCCATAGGTAAGGTAAGATGAAAGTAGGTCGCAAACTTAGAAATATTAATCTGTGACGAGAAACTTGCACTAAAATCTTCAACTGAGGTGCCTCAATATGAAGGTGTTAGAAAGGAAGAAAGGTTTGCAAATGTTGGCAAAGTCAAAATCACACGCTGAACCAGAGCAGGAACAGAATATTTAGTTCCTTGACTCCAATAAATTGTCTGCATTAAAATAGTAGAAACAGCTGAGATGCTAGATATTCTTATAAATCAGTGGAATTTCAGATTTCCACAGAGCAAGGTGATATTATGTCCTGTAATGATACAAATATTCTTACGGGACATGATATCCCACTTAAAACCCTAAATTTTTAAAGGTGTTTCTGTTACTTTATAGCAGCAGAGTGTCTTTGGAATGAACTAGATTTGCTATTCCATCCAAAGAACAAAGAGAAAAATTTATAGAAGATCAAACAAATAAAAATACATTGAGAAAGACAGTAAGTGATGTCAACGCACTAAGAAATTAAAAACTTTGCATTAGTGTCTGAGCTTTTTTGTTGGTACCCAGGTATTATAAATAATAAACTAAACCGAAATTGTACATATTATAAAGCTGCGTTTTTCTGTAGGGGGTTCTGGTGACATGTACAAACCACATGAGCTTTACTCCTGTGGTTTATCCATGTCACTAATCCCCCTCTATGGAACTAGAGAAGGGAGGCACAGTGGGGAGGGACAAAACTTGTGTTTCCATCTTTTGCCTACATTTGTTTCCAAATTACTTGACAAGTCTTGCCCATGGCTTTCCAGGAGTCTGCCTTGGGATGAATGAACTTATGCAGCAGAGAAATTAATCTTGTGAAAAATGCTTGTTTTGGGTCATTGGAACTATTTGGGAAATATTTGGCTGAAAAATAGGCAGGAAAGTGAACTCAAGTGGAAAATCTGAGATGAAGTTTATTAGTGACTGATGAAGAATGATCATCTTTATTTTATCTATGTCATTTTTTTGTTCTTAAGACTATATGTAATCAGCTCAGTTCAGTCTCAAATTATGCTTGCTTTCTTTTTCCAAGTGATTCCACCAGGCAGAAAAAAAAAAAGTTCATCATGAAGATATAGTTGTGAAAAAATCCATATACTTTTAAATATAACTTTCAAATTAGCCTCTGACTGAGAAATTACTGTGAAATTATTTATATCAAATTTATTTGAAATAGCTCTGGACACAAACACATCTCAGCTTTCCAGGTGATCTTGGGGAAGGTTGAGGTCCGCACCAGTTGCTGCCAGACTGTCACCTGGTCCAAGCTCTCGCTGGCTTTGAGATACTGAGATGGTGACTCTGAAATGCATCCCTCAGACCCATGTGTAGTGTTACAGGACATCTCTTGAGGTTTCGACCTGGGGAAATGAAACCCACTGTGCACCTCGCAGGATGGCATGTTAACTTTTCTGTCAAAACGGATGTGCGTTTTGTTCACAGGGAATCTTTTGGGGTAGCAAACCCAGCAGTGCTGCCTCCCAAATGATGATGATCCTGCCAGGATCACTGCAGGAGTGTCACCCCCTCTCCCCTGCCACTCCTGATACCTTCATCTCAGAAAGATGAAACGGTGAATCTTGCTCCTGGCTCTTGCTGGCCTCTTAGAAAATCCGGGCTTAATCAGGAGGCTTGTTTATGGTACAGCTCCTTGTCTCGCAAGTACTACAGATGCCACTTCGTTGCACCTAAACTGCTTACGAGACAGCACTCTTATCTAATAAGACATAGCACAGCCATACATATTTATTTATATTTGAACTCTTGCCCTCTGTACTATACTGCAGGTCATGCATCTGCTCCAACACCACCTTATTAATTTTCTACTACTCTTCTCCATGGCGGCAACAGTGTTTCGAAGCCTGAAAGGAATATTTTCCTTTTTTTTTTACTTTGATCTATCTCTTTAACTCTTTAGCTGCTGAAAGGAGGGGAGTCTGGGCTTCCCGAGCACAGTATCGCAGTGCTCATTGTTGGGAATCGGAACACAATGAGGATCTCCAGACAATGTCACTTCTCTGCCTGTGCAATACATTGCTGTTCTGTTTTGTACCTTGCTAATTAGAAAGCAGGAAAGAAAAAAATATATTTATATATAAAAGAGCTCCTATCTGACAGACTCAAATTACAAAAGTATTCTGATATAAATTATTTAATCAGTGGGGGGAAAAAAGAAAGTCACAGTACTAACTATCATTTCTAGACAGAGTATTAACAATCGTTTCTTTCATTGGCTTCTGGTGTCTTATTTTGCGTACCCATCACCAATAAGAAGCTATTGCATGATGCTTACCATAAAATATGACTTTCATCTCTTTGTCTTTGCATTCACTTGCTTCATTTACCTTCCTAATGTATAAAAAGTTTTTAATTTGCCTCCCTCCCTTCCTATTCTGTCACTAGCACTCTTGAAAACTTCTGGAAGAAAAAAGTAAAGACTTTAATTCATATATGGGACCCCATTCTGCCAGCCAGATCTGCCAGTCTTTGAAATACATTCCATGAGTCGTTTGAAGGTATGATCGCAGCTTTATGGCTAGGTTACAAGCTGGTGATAGGAAACCATCCTGACAAATGTGCAGATCTCCGAATCCATGACTCCTTTGATGTCCTGTGGTGATGGATGGTCTCCAGGAAGCCAAAGGCTTGCTCAGGATGGCCATCCCCAGTAGCAAAGGGAAACGTGCCTAGGGCTCAAGCTTTGCTTAAGGGCAGAGGTGTCCATGCCAGGGACTTGGTGCCCACCTGCACAGAGAGCAGCAAGCCAGGTTCAACCTTGGTGTACAGAGGTTGTGTCTGCCCTTAGAGCAGCAGATGTTCAAACACCAGGCTCTACATGTCCTGCCTGCTTCATCAGATGACTGGAGCCAGGCTCTCCCCTGAGCACTCTCCTAAAGATGGGCCCACAACCCTGGTGTGTGGATGGCAGCTTCAGGTCATTTTTCCTATTGCCCTCTGAAAGTCAAGCCCAGAAGTTCAACAAGCCCCATTGTAAAGAGCCCTTGCACAGTAGGGCTTTAACGAAACAACCAGAAATTACTTGGCACAACCATGATGCTGAACTGACCCAAAGGGTGTAAACCACACCTTTGAACTATTAAAAGACCTAGCCTCTTTCCAAAAGGCAAGAGGTATCCAAGGATGTTGCACAAGAGCACGCTTGTGTCAATATGCTGCTGCAAGGCCAGCAAAGCTGTGCTGCGTGAAAGCAAGGAACAAAAGCCCTAACCAGCCAGGGGCTGGTGGCAGGCCCCAGAGCAAGGTTCCTCATCTGAGAGCCTGAGAACATGAGCAAAATGTTTTTTTAAAAGACCAGAAAGGCTAACGTATGCCAGAGCGGGTGTTCATGCATAAGCTGTTTGTGCCAAATCTGAAGGCTGGTCTGGGAGGGGTAACCCTGGGGCCCCCCTTGAATCAATGCCTGTGTCTGATAAGAGTACAAACACATTGTTTTCTGGTCCCTGTGGTGGGTGAATACGTTTTGATTGCCTGCTGAGATTACATATAATAAAAAACAGAGAGCGTAAAATGTTTTTCCTTTCACAGTTATGTCACATATATATATATAAAATATATATACAGCAGGTTTAAAATCCATATCCTGTTGTTGGGTAAGCAGCTGGAGCTGGATCTATTGAGATTTTTGTGGAAATCTTCCACTTTTCTTCCTGTGAGCTGCGAGAATGGGGGCAGGGGGAGAAGAGGACAGAGCGTTATCTGGAAAAAAAAAACAAATAAAAAAGAAGAAAGAAATGACGAAGCTGTGGCCTGGGGCTCTTGGGCAGCCTGATGATACAGGCATGGGAAGGCTGTGACGTGGCAGGGCTTCCCTTTGAAGTTGGGGTGATGCTAGTGCCCACTGGCCTGGGGAGCGCAGCCCAAGCGAGACTACCAGTGCAGCCAGCAGGAACATCTTCAGACAATTCATGCTGACCAAACCCTCTTGAGCTGTTTCCTCGGCCCCCAGCTGTGGCCCCAGCACTATCGGGGGGTGTGGAGCCCTGAGCCTTCCCTCCAGTCCCCATGCCATGGTTTTCCTCATTAGTCCTGGCCCATCACTGGGAAGGTGACTGTCCCTAGCAAGAGACAAAGGCTCTGTGCTCAGTTGCTCTTGTTGCGGGGTGGAAAGGCCCAGGGATTTTTTTCCCCAGAAGAGATGCTGCTAATAGGAGACTCCTCCTCTGCCCTGCCTCCCTTCTCCTTGCCACCACCAGATGCTGCAAGTATGAAATAAAGCTCATTTTCTGACATAAGACATTAAGATCTTGAAAGTTTATGCCACAGCAATGTAAAACAAATACCTCTTGGGACAACAGAGGCAAAGTGCTGCCTGTTTGATAACACGGAGGGAAGTTCCTGCTTGCTTTATCTATCACGTGGTGCAAGGGCAACTGGCAGCTGCCTGCAACCCAGCTCTTGCCCTCCTCACTCCTCTTGCCAGCTCCCTCCTCCTGCCCTAGTGAGCTAAAAAGACTTGAGTTCAGAGGTAGGAATTAAGAGATGGTGGTTTTGCACCTTATGTGCTTCTCCAGTGAAATTGTCTTACCCTCAGCCAGCAGCAGTGCCACCACCCCAGGCCCCTTCGGGATGTCTCTGGAGGAAAGTGGCCTTTGCACTCCTTTGGCAAGGGTGGGGAAAAGAAAGAGGTACCTCCTGCTTGCTGTGCAGTGAAGTTATCAGAAGCAAAGAGCTACAAGCCCTGGGTTACTCAGAGTGGGCTGGGAGAAGCCACCTTCCGCTGTGGGAATTGCTACTTGAAACTTTTAATTACATGAGCTGAGATGAGATGAGATTGCCAAATCTGGTGGCAAATGCCACTGCTGGGAATCAGAGACAACCAAAGCAAAACATTGGAAAGGTCTGAGGCTGGTCACTAGAGGGAAGCTCAGCTTTCACCTGACAAAGTCACGTGCTGCTTCTTCATTTTGGTGCACAAACACGTAGTGCTGGCTACCTGTGGAGGCGTTTTATTGTCTTGCTTGAGAAGTCGAGGTAATATTAAACAGAGTTTATTAAATAAGAGAGGGTTTAATCTGCTCTACCGATACTAAATATTTGATTCAGCAGAAGCTTGGAAAAATAAAAAAAAAACCCCAACCACATTTTAGTTTTTGAATTATGTTTTCCTGAGGTGAAGGTGGGACCACCTTATGCTAACAGCTGAAAATTGAGGATCTTCCTTCCCATCAAACTCAGCACATTCAGAGATCTGGGAGGAAAAGGGTTGTTTTCTTTAAGAAAACTTTCAACCCACATACTCTGGAGAAGGGTGAGAATTACCCCTTTGCCAGATCCCTGTGACTGGGTAAGTGTTGAGATGGACAGTCCCTTGGAAAAATTAGGGGAAACAAGTAAAAAGGTCCTATTAAAAGAGAGTGTTAAAGAAAGGAAGCTCCTGAGTTATAACTACATGGGGAACAGTATGAAGTGTGCTTGTCCTCTTGCCCTGCCCATTCCAAGGCAGCCACTTTGGATCATGTTGATCATCAGGCAGTGTAAAGGGCCCGATGGATTTTGGTCTGGTCGAATCTGTCTGCTCTCATATCGCATACAGATGAACTTGTACTGGTTGAGTTAAGCCAGTGGACACTTACTGTGGCTGAAGATGATCTGCTTTGCTCCAGCCTGACACCGGTGCTAATTAATTTAGAGTAAACAGAAACAAAAGTGGTACAAAATAGAGTAAAAGTATCCAGCTTGCAGTGATTTAACAAAATCGGTTCACACTCAGATAAAACCAGTGAAACTCAGCACACAGATAAACACCAAGGGAAACTAATTAAATGTCCAAAGGAAGGAATGAAAACATGAAATCAGATGGACAGTAAGGAGGGTCAATTGCAAAGCAGATTATATTGTTCCAGCAAAAATGCCTTTTTTTTTTTTCTTCTTTTTTTCCACTGTTTTAGTATCGTTTTGGTTTTGTTGTGGTGCTGCTCGGTGTTCCCACCTCAACCTCTCCACTCAACAGAAAAGTCTGGAGTATTTTCTTGTCCTTTTCTTCAGACACTGTCATGCCCTTCTCTGCATCAGCTGATACCACCTGCTCAGAAGCAAGCAGATCTTATAGGAAAAACAAATATCCCATGGGCAAACTCATTTTGTTTGTTTATAACACTTTGCCAAGCACATCTTGAAAGGTAGAGGTTTGTTGTTTTCTTTTTAAATGGCTTTAGAGCCAAGACCCTCCAAGATTTCCACAGGGTTTAGTCAAACCACATCTGACTTCCATCCAGCTTTTGTGAACGCAGCTGCGTTCTGAAGACACGTGAACTTATGTGGTGTGCCATGGAGACAGATGCTAAACCACCAAGGTATGCAAATGGAAAATGTGGGTTGGGAGACAGGGGAATGACCTAGGATGTTTGGGAGGTTGGGATTCCCAGGTGAGGCAATATATGGCCTACAGCATTCGCAGGATGAGCACAAGCAAATGAATGCAGATTGCTGCTGTACCTTTCCCCAGACTGGAGTTCTCCATGGGGAAAAGGAAGAGGTGCAACCGTGCACTGAAGGGGAGGCATGGTGACATGCTGCTGTTCATGCTACAGCCCTTGGGCTTACTGCCCCACCAGCCCGCAGTGGAAGAAAGGTGATGAACACAAAGCCCAAAGTCAGGAGGGAGCCAGCCATTCCCCTGAGCCCTCATCGCTCGGCACAGCAGCCTACGCATCTGTGAGTGCAGGGGCACGCTGTGCAGTTTGTGAGGGCAGGTCAGAGCTCTGCAGGGTGATGCAAGGGGGTGAAACCATTCTTGCTCCTGTTGCCTAACACTGTCCCCGTTATGCACTTTGCTGTAAGCAGCTTCAGCTACTGGATGACTTTTACCTTTCAGTTTCAAGCACATCTTTCACCCTTTTGTCCTTTCTAGGCATCTTTTCAGTGACTGGCAAAGTGACGCAAAATTCTGCTTTTGAAGTATTTTAGCAAGAGGAAAAATGAAAAAAAAATGTTTTTTATATATGTCAGTATACATATACCAAAATGACTTCTGAGGGAATTCAAATATATGTCTTCTGTTAGACTTCAGTTTTGTAGCTAAGACTTCAGACTCTCTTTTGACTACCCCAGTTGTTTTATCCAGGTGCTTGTCTTGCCTACCCCACAGGGTGTGGCTGAGTATCTTCTGAACCCTTACTGGCCCCTCACAACTTACACTGGTCACAAATCTGTACTGCATGGGCTATGCTTATTCTGTATACAGCTCTTTGGTGATGACAGCGGGAGTTTTGCACACACAGAGACTGTGGCATTCACTGGCGACCCACAGAAGTCCTTTTTTTTTTTTTAATGTAGTATGGAAAAAGCTCTTCTTAGGAAAACAGATAATATCAGTGACTGAGGATTTTGCCCTAGGTGTCTCAAAGGGAAAGGCACTTAAAAAATGTGCAAAGCAGCAGTCCAAACCTCCCACAGTGCAGAAAAGAAGACTAAATAGTCTTAGGGAAACTTTGGGTTTATTCCAATTTCTCCAGAAACACTTACCAAACCCACTTCCACATTTCCAGGCGCTGGTTCTGGGAACTCAGCATTTAGGTACTTTGAATGAAAACAGCATGGTCAGCTGGACCACCTTATGTGAACATTAATTTCTATTCACTGGACCTGAATCTGTTTTCCCTGGGAAAAACCTGGAGCGGCTCCGCAGGAGCCGTTTGGAGTCACACAGTGCTGTAAAGCCAGAGGAGACTCCAGCCTATAAGATGCACTTCACTTTGCATAGCATGTGCTATTAATTAACCATGAGAAACAGCTGCTCATTTACTTCTCAGCTACATGAAGATTAAATGTTTCCTAACTCAGCATCAGTCTCAGCTCTCCTTCTTCAAACTTGCTCCACGAGGCTATCCACTGAAGCCACGGGAAACGGTGGGTGAGCGTGGGCAGCAGGAACCACTGAAGACTGAACCGTGCTGAGGAGAGCTGAAATTTTAAGAGAAACTAGACATATGTAAAAGGAAGAAAACCCATGATCAATTCTGAGCAGGTCATCTTCAAAGAGAAGGATTCTTGAAAAATGAAATAGATTATTATTTGCATAATCAATCAGCACAGCGGAGGCATCCATAGGTGTGCAGGATT
This sequence comes from Coracias cyanogaster, assembly GCA_033124195.1. Lineage (NCBI taxonomy): Eukaryota > Metazoa > Chordata > Aves > Coraciiformes > Coraciidae > Coracias > Coracias cyanogaster. The sequence goes on along the minus strand of JAVSBS010008846.1, from coordinate 43,866 downwards.
TAGGTGCCTGCATACCAAAGGGATTCTGATTTCCTGTTCTGCTGCTTGTCCACCCTTCAGACTGATATGACTTCAGTCACGTTTTCTTATCTGTGGTCTTTACATATACCTTCTCCAAAATGCTGAGAATGATACTGGAGCATCTTGGGAAATGCAGGCAAACAGGTGACATGATGTGCAGTATATCATAAAAGCCTCTTATCTTGCATATGCTACTTCTAAGAAAAAGGCAGATTTTTTTTTTTCTTGGAACCACCCTAAGTAAAAAATTTATGCAAACAACACAAGTGAGGCCTTGTGTGGTTTGGAAGTCATACAGACTCTCAACCACTAGACTGGCCCAATTCCTCCTGTTCTTTGCTTTTGGTCTAGTAAATTGAAAGGCCACCACAGATGCTAGTACCACAAATATTTATGTTCTACCCAGAAACAGAATCTTTTTTATTTGATGATTTCTGCAAATGAGCATGGCTTTTCACAAGGAAGAGGGAATCCATCGAGCTTCTGGGAAAGGTTATCAGCTTTTCCAAATGGTCCCCAGTGAAAATTTGCTGGGTTTGTATTAACACAGCTCCCCCTTTTTTTCCTTTCTTTTTTTCTTTTCTTAAATGTTTTTCATGTTTTACTAAACCTCTCTGGCAGGCCAGTATTTCTTCAGGTAAAGGCCATTTCCTGCTTTCTTAAAATATTCTTACAGGTTTACTTTTTCTGTATTTTCTGTGTTATTCCAATGCCTCGCTGAAACCATGTGGCTCCTATCAGAGATAGTGGAAGTCACCCTCCAATTGCTGAACAGGCAATGTACCAAATTATCCAATGACCAAAGGCCACATTATCCCCTTAGATATTCTCATGCAGCTCTTCTCTTCAGTCACTGAACTCAGCTGTCTGTGTAGAATTTAGCTTTAAATGTAGAAGAGCAGAAAACACACAGCTATGAAAAAAAAGAGCCCCACAGGGACCAATGCAGCATCTCTGAGAAGACAAAAAAAAAAAAAAAAAAAAAAAAAAAATATTTAATATTGAGTGAAAAACTTCCAACGCAAGGAGCAAGGCTTTTTTTTTATGCAGGATCACTTTTTAAGTCATCTTCATTTCTGAGCTGTTTCTGCAAAATAAAGGTTAACTTAGGCTTCCCTACAGCATTCAAGGGACAATGTGACTGTATGTTCTAGCAAGGGCAGTGACTGGAGGTAACAACTTCCATGAGTAGTACCTGCAACAGAAATTTGGAGGCCCAGAAACCATCAGACGATACCTTGAAGTAACCTGCTTTAACAGTGTTTCACCTGACACAGGAAAACCTGTCTAATTTTATGTGTGCTTGCTGTATGTGGTGAAGTGTTTACCCCCATAATTAACTTCTCAGGAAATAAACTGGGGTGCTTAAAATCTCCTGGAATCAGGCTAGCACCAAACAATTGGCAAAATCCCATGAAGTCCATAATTATGTGCTATAAGAAACTTCCACAGCCCTGCATGAAAATCCACTCTTGGTTTTAAGAACTGCTTCAAAAATTAGAGAGTTTTCAGTTGCCATTGGCTTCGGTGGGAAACAAGGGTGTTTGTTATCACCCAGCAGCAGGTTGGCTGAGAGCAAACAAGAACTACTGTGCAACTTGCAGCCTTTCTGAAGGCAAATAGTTGTCACAAACCAGTTATGTGGAAAGGAAGTTGTCCAACTCTGCTAATAGCTAGGGCTCCTGCAAGAAGCATGGTAAGAGAGCTTGAAGGATAAGATTATCTATTTCTTCCAAATCATTATGTTTTGGGTCCTGCATTTTTGGTTATGAATTCCTGAATGACTGTGAAAGCTCATCTCTGAAAAACGTCTACCACAAAATGAACAAAACCCTCATAACAATTCTAATCCTCCTGTTTAATATGCGCACCAGAGGGTGCTGTGCTCTGGGTCTGAACAGGACTATTAGCCACTCCAAACTACATTTAGATTGCCAATAAAAAATAAAAGGCAAAATGTCTTAATGTAGATTTCTGCCTCCCTTTAAAAGGAAAAACATCACAGTTCTTAACTGCAGCTGAGCAGAAGGGGGGGGGGGGGGTGTGGTGTAGAGGAAAAAAAAAGGAAACAGTGAATTATGTGATGTGGTGTTTTTACCAACTGTCTAAATAAAGGTTTAGTGAGTCACTGTGGAAAACAGAAAATCTTTCTTTATTTTAAGAGCTACAGTTTAAGAGTTTTGTATGAAAAAGCTTCCCTTAGGTTTATAACTTAAACACTGCCCATCTGCTCTTTCCTCCCTCATCTGCATTTACAGTAAATCTGAGATTTCCTTTTTCAAAAAATACATTAAAAAAAAACGTACAGATTTGGCCAGCAGTGTCTGTAGAGATACAGAGAAGTCTAATTTAAGGTGCCACTATCTAAAACCATCTAAAAATTGTTTCCCTTTGGTGCACACTAGAGGCAGGAAGTTTTCTGCTCCAGGCTCAGTGTTGGCTTCAGGTTCCCTGCAGGAGTTTCTAGGAGAGGAGGTGACGTGAGAGCTTGAACCCTAATTAGGCAGGGTACCCTTTTTCCAAATTCTACTGAGAGAAAAGAAAGATGGGTCTCCCTGGGATCAGGACCAGAATCCACTGAAGCCAATGGGAAAGTCCCTGATGCCTACACAGCCAGCTGTATGGTAGAGCAGCAAGACCTTCTGCTCCATGTCCACCAAACCAGGTGCCTTGCTCACAGTTGCCACGGCTGAAGAGCAATGCCAGTCCCCAGCACACATCATGTGACACATAGCTCATTAGTTCATGAGTGATAATAAGATTTTTTTTTTTTAATACAATCTCACTCTGTGAAAGAGGCTTCAGGTCACAGTTTGTGAATTAAATTCAGAGTAAATGCACTGGAGACAGTGTATTTTTTCCTGGTGGAAAAACAGGTAGAAATTACAATCAGGCCCTTTGGTTCTATCCCTGAGAGGAAGGGTGGCTTAGGGAGCATCACCTCTGGGCATGTTATTGGGGTCTAGCCATGCCCAGTTTTCTCCATGGTGACAAAAGTGACTTATACTTTAAGGATAACCAGTAAGGGAAGGATGCAAAGGCAGAATACTTCACCAACTCCCAACTTATATTTCTGTCTCTGACTCCCATTATTAATGAACTCATTCACTTTCATAAAAACAACTACACAAGTGCTTCTAACCATATCTATAAAACTATTTAATGCTCTTTTCGAAACAAGGCATCTTACAGCCATAGTAATTGCAGTTTTACTAGACCTTTAAATGAGAAGCAGCTACTTATTAAGTTTTGATATGGTGAGCTGATTAGACAAGTTAAACATAAAGGCAGAATTTATGCATACTGTATAACCACATGTGCACGTAGTGCAGTTCTTACATCGGTGTTTGGTGCTCACTGCAATAGGAAATCCTGCTACGTACACAATTTTATGCCATTTACAGGTTACAAGTAGTAAAGCGAAAAATGCTGGATTTTACAGGAAAATAATATTCATAAATCTCCAGCAGTGAATTACAGTATAACTCAGAGCTGTCTTTGTTTTGCTGCTGCTATGAATTCAATTCTGTTGCCAGTGCAGAAACAATAAACACAAAGACCAAAGTGGAAACCACTCCCCTTGCATTTGGCAAGTGCTTATATCCAATTTACAGCTGGACTCTGAAAACGGCTTCTGAAACAGTACTAATAACAAAGAAGTTCCCACAGATGCTCATTTTTTTTCTCCTAGAGAACTGAAGCAGTCCATTGTGTACAAGCTAAGGATGTCTTCTAATGTCCTACCTGGTTTTCCCAGTTCATCTGTCTCTGCTCTGTATCTCTCTCAATATAAATCATATTTATTTGCCTTTTGTCTTATTAGGTGACACACTCAGTGTGTTGTGTACTTAAGAGCTCTTCCTTATATGGTTCTCACAAGGGAGATGTAATGCTGCCTGGGCAGTCCTCTGAACTTAATGCCTCCTGCTCTGGTGTAACTGAGCATTACTATATTTTTGCATGTTGATTTGGTTATTGTCATGTACCAAATTCAGGATCAGTGCTCTGCTCTGTTACAGTACAGTAGTTTTGTTACTTTGAGTACATCGTAGGCTTTTACCAGCATTGACATCAATGCAATGGCCACAGGGAACTCCAACTGATTAATTCATTCACAATGTGTAAAATGGTCAGTGTTTTGTCTGGCCTTTGTTCATCCAAAGAGAAGACACGTCAAGAACAAAGTTAGTATATTTTTTCATTGTATCATACTTGTATGGCTCATATCACATGGTGGCATCCAGCTGCTGTATGGAGGATTTCTGCTGACATCTTTATACCTGGATTTAGAAGCAACTCAAAAACTGATGCAACAAAAACCTCACACATGCACAACATTAGGAAGTTGAGTGGCATCGGTGCAGACTGCTCATGTGCCTAAGTAAGTACCTGCTGATTCAGGGCCACAATGTGTGCAAGGGCCAGGAAATATGTGAGGAAAAAATATTTATCAAAGGTTAATCATATATTCTGCCCCAGCATAAGAAGATTACCACAGGAAACTGGAAGGAATTTGTCTCCCCCTGTGCAGCGTTGCACAAACAGTGATTTTCTTCTAATGTAACAAGCATTGGTTAGTATCAGGCACTAGATACAGGATGTGGCAGACTAATTGTCTTTTCTGGCATGACAAGACCTCCCTGTGATTTATGAGTATGGCTGTGATGGTACAACTAAGCTGTTCTACCTCAGACGGACAACGCTGACTGGCTATTTTTAACTTACACTGATAGGAGCAAGAAAAGAATGAAGCCTTAATTATAATTAAACACCTGAATTAATTATGGGTTTCAACCTTCTTCAAACTTTCCTGTAGAGATTTGGGACCTCTACAGTGAATTTACGTCTCCTGACAACTGGTTTGCTTTTCTCCCATACCTTTTAAAGACTCCTTGGAAATAGTTCACAAACCGCAGATGTCCATGGACTGAGGCTGGAAGACTTTTGCTTTCAAGGCATCAGTAAGTCTCTAGAAAGAGCAAGTGATCTATCAGAAGCTCACATGGACAATAAAGACTTTGATTACCTTCATTATAAATATTTTAAATGATATGCCAGCGTAAGAAAATTCCTTTTGGAACAGAAAGCAGGAGCTACTCTCTTGAAATAATATAAGATTTCCACAAACTGTAAAGTTCCAGTATGCACAAGAGAAATGGTTGTGTTTTCTTTAAATGTGATATGCTGGGTATTGCCTGGCATTTTGCTACTTACAGCCTTTCTCAGAAGAACAGAATGTAACAGCAAAATGTACCAAAGCGATACTTTGAGGACGAGCGTATATATTTCTTTATTTGTTAAGTTGATCATGGTCAAAATTTCATAGCTTTCTGCTTACTAGTTTATATCTGAACAAAGAAATTTATATAAACTCCAAACACAATCAAGTGGAATGTGAAATATGAAATAAGCAAATAAGGTAAGCTACTATGAATATGATAAATGCACCTCTTTGAATCATATCATTTATTCATGACTTTTTCTAGTTAGCTCAATAAGCTCCTTAATTACTGTGAGCTGAAGCCCAGGTGAATCAGAGGGACTGATGGAAGATCTCTTTCCACCTGCAATCAGCTCTGTGCCATTCAGATTGCTGCTGAGAGGAGGGTCCACGAACGTCTAACAGAAATTGAAGATATGCATATGGGACTAGCCTGTTGGGAACTCTGAGGCATCAAAATTCTCATTCTCTTCTACTTTGTTTATCTGAGTGTGATTAGACAGCATGCCACTCCTAGGGACATGAAAGCTAGAAATAACCATTCCACCTACTGCTGCTATAACGTGTTCTGCTTGATCCTATCCCTGAAGTCTACTTAGAGATTAGAAGTCCCATGAATTTGACTACTGTCACACCCAGAACTGTGGGAGTCTGCAGCTGGTCTGAGGACTCAGAGATGGACATTGACCTTGAACAGATAATGATGTATCCCTGAAGAGCCTGGGAAGCTCTGAGGCTGAAAAGTCCCAAGGAGAGAAGGAGATATGAGACTGAATGAGCAAATACCATAGAGCAGAAACCTGGCAAGAAATCAGCAGAGATAGTAGGAGACACAGCGAGAGCACCAGCCAATTAGCATGTAAAGAGTGGTATATGGACAGAGCACTGAGCGAATCGCTTTTAGCAGCTTTCTGATGGACAGCACTAGGGGGGCATGCTTTAAGGCTTGGAGGGTATAAAACGCAGCCATTTCTGATAATAAAGGTCTTCAGTTATAACTCTCATAGAATTGTCTTGGAGATCATCCGCTTGTTGACAAATGGTGACCCCCTTGATGTGTGTGATTTTCAAAGGACGAGCCCGGCTGCAGCTGCGCAACTGGATCATTGCAGAGGGTCGAGGACGGCCCGAGTGGTATTGCTGCGCGACTGGATCGCTGCAGGGGGTTGGAGAATGGCCCGAGTGAAATTGAGGAACCATTGCAATGGAACTAGCACCCAAGAGGTAGGGTGCACAGCCAGGGTAATATGGGCCAAAATGCAAGTCAGGAAGAGGGGAAATTGTGAAGATGCTGATACTTATGCTCTCTAAGAGAGGGATAAAGTATGACGAGGTAATTTTGAGAAAATTACTGAAGTGGTGCCGAAGTCAGGGTTATGCTCCTGATCCTGCCTTGGCTTTTAAGCCACAGACTTGGTTAGATGTGGGAGAAAAAATTTGGGAAGCAATCGGAAACGGGGATAAGATCACGGCCAAAATAGCCACAGCATGGAAGCTGGTCCTGACCACCTTACAAGCTATGAAAGCTGAGAGCAGCAGCTGTTGGCGTTTCTGAGGCCTTAAAAACACCCTCGGTAGAGACCTCCGGCAACCTAAACAACTTTGCTCCCAATTCGACTGTAACCTGCCCGATTGCTGGTGCGACAGCGCCACCTGACGGCAAGACGACTGTACTACCATCTGCTTTGCCGGCAGCGGATGTGACTACTGACAACCCGGAAAAGAAGGTGGTGGATGTGGCAACTAACAACCCAGAAAAGAAGGCAGCGGATGTGACGGCTGACGACCCAGAAAAGAAATCACAGCCTGATCCAATAGCAGAAGGACATGATGAAGTTTTCATACTGAAAGAATATACCTCGGTGTGTCCTTGTTGTGCTACGCAGTGCCCTTGTGGACCAGAGAAGAAGAAAGATGACTCACCAAATACAGACTTGAACAAAAACCAACCAAAAAGGATCAACAAGCGTTGCAACCCGTATCCACCATCGCACGATGATGACAGTGACTGGGGAGACTTGGGAAGTCATGAGGGGGTGGGAGGTCTGGAGTGGGGAGGTGGAGGATATCCATGTAACTGGCAGGAGAAGGTATTTACTGCAGCGATGCGGGAGGGGGAGTAGGATGAACGTCAGCCACAAAACAAAGCGCTAAGGGATTGACCTGTGAAGATTGAGATGGGAACCGATGTGCAGTACGTCCGTATGTGGCTCCTATTCTGATCAACCTTTTGGGGAGAGATGTTTTGAGCCAGATGAATCTACGATTGAGTAACAGCCAGGGGGAGATAAGGATTTTTAGTTGCGGTCATTGAGGAGCAACCAATACTCAAACTGAAGTGGAAAATCGACACTCCAGTTTGGGTAGACCAATGGCCACTCACACAAGAAAAGGTCGCCAAAATGCAGGAATTAGTGAAAGAACAACTAGATATGGGACACATAAGACCCACTACAAGTCCATGGAACATGCCTGTATTTGTGGTCCCGAAAAAGAGTGGAAAATTGAGATTATTACATGACCTAAGGAAAGTAAATGAAGTAATTAAGGACATGGGGGCATTGCAACTGGGATTACCATCTCCAAGTATGATTCCAGAAACTGGGATATTATAGTTACAGATCTGAAAGATTGCTTTTCTACCATCCCATTAGATCCAGAGGACTCAAATGGATTTGCATTTTCAGTTCCAACCATCAACAAAGCTGAACCAATGAAAGATATCATTGGACAGTTTTACCTCAAGGCATGAAAAATTCTCTGATGGTGTGCCAAACATATGTGGCCTGGGCCTTGAAGCCTGTTCGGAAAAGATGGCCACACCTTATCATTTATCATTTTATGGATGACATATTGTTGGCTGGAGATCGCCTAGATAAGGAGGAGGTTTTAAGAGACCTTACCCAGTTATTGGAGG